>CM035132.1:42781556-43054056 GCA_020205605.1 Panax ginseng
GTTTACAGTTGTATATTTTTGACTTACGTGCATAGATGGACTGTTGATTATTGGTTTTACAGTTGTATATCTTTGGCTTACGTGCAAAGACGAATTGTTGATTATTGGTTTTATAGTTGTATATCTTGGGCTTACGTGCAAAGATGGACATGTGTATGACATGATCATGACCACTGGTGATACTAACGAATATCCTTGGTCGTAGTGCAGGGATAATTCGATGATGTGATTGGCAGGATCATGACCATTAGTTAATAGTTGAATGTCTTTGGCCGTAGTGCACTGAGAGACAATTGATTGGTATGATCATGACCATTTGTTTTATAGTTGAATATCTTTAGCCCGTAGTGCAAAGGTAGACAACTGATTGGTATGATCATTGTTATTACATTTGAATATCTTTAGCCTTTGGGGTAAGGGTATTGAGTAAACGTTCTATTAAGCCTTTGTGGCAAAGAGAAACTGTTGATTTACATGATTATAAATATGAATTGTGGATTTAACTATAATCTTTGGTGATTCAGGTGAAGACAGGTGATGAGAGTTCTTTTTGTCTTGGGTATAACAAAGAACTGTTGATGAGTATTACAGGAATGAAATATTAAAGATGGACTTTTAATCTAGAGGAGATAGTAGACATTATGTTCTACTTGACTATTCTAATGGATTGCTTATTCCACTGCAGTTGTTGATCTAAATCTTGTCGTCTATTGTATTCTATCAGTTGTTATACTGTTAAAGGCTAAGGATAATTTATTCGGCATTATCTTAGTCATAATATTTTTACTGGGCTAGTTGAGCTCACCCTTTTCTTTCACTGTTCTCTTTAGAAAATGAGAATATAGCTGGGACGAGTCGAGAAATGGAGTGATGGTCCAAGATAAGTAAGTGGCTTTAGTAGTCCTCACTATTCTGTGAAATAGTATGACAATAATTATAATGAGGACTCCATTGAGAGTGGATATTGTCTAGAAGGCAATATTCTTGTTTAAACTCTCAGCTATATTTTATCGTATTTTGCACGACAGTTGTATTATTAAGTTGTAGTTGAATTTTGTACCATGTATCTGGCGACTCAAGATGAGTGATGTATACCTGTTTTGGGGGCGTCACATTGGTGTTAGCACCAATGGTCATGATCATGCCAAGAACTGTCCATCAATGCACTACAGGCCAATGAGAACTTTTATCACATCATTTGTAACATTACAGGTCATGATTATATCGAATAATTCATGGTCATAATCATACTAATCAACAGTCTATCTATGCACTATGGGCCAAAGATGACTTTCATCACAATATAAACATGAGGATGATGACAATGATATAAGAATTCAATTAAATGAGTGCAATGATAAATTTTTAAAGATTTATAACTTAATTTATCTAGAGTTTAATAATGTCCAAATTGTCAACATGATACTGCTTTATGGAGTAAAATTCAATAATAATATTGAATAAAAAATTATTTGGACGAAAAAGAAATCAATTTTTGTCATGAATAGTACCCTGGGTGAATAGTACTCGAGTGAATAGTACCCCGTAAATAGTACTTCAGAAATAGTACCCCGACATGAAAAGATTAAAATTTATCAAGAATGTTCAGAATAATATTTCCGTGAAAAGATATTAGATGAAGCGAAAATTTCAAGGATATTCTACTGATTTCACGAAGTATAGAAGCAATACTTTAACAAAATGAGTGTAGAATTCAGAATCTGAAGTGAAATAATATTACTTACATAATACAGAGTATGGAAGAAAATATTATTTTATACAAATATTGAACAAAAATAATATCTCTTACCTTAAAAAGAGAGTACTTCTGACTGATAGGGCGGAGATATTCTTAAAAAAAACTTATACTGTTTTCTACGCTCAAAACTTCCTTAAACTCAAAAGAAATATACTCAATATTATAGAAGAAAAATTCTTTGATTCTGGTGTGATTTTCATTTCTAAACTAAGCATCCTATTTATAGGAGAATGAAAATATACTATTTAGAATATTTCACGGACCAACAGTTGAAAGAATTCACGGGCTGAATTATGCTGATCATCATACACCCAACTTTCAAAATATTCAAATAAAACAAATTTTATTATAATATATATATATATATATATATATATATATATATATTATTCTACCGATTATTTTAAAAAATGAATAATTGGGGGTCCAAATAATAAGCCAAACTTACAACAAATACTTCATAAAAAATTCTCTCAATATTTTTAACGACATTTATTCATCAATAATATAATTTGCAATATTAACAACCAGATCATTCTCAGGAAAGAGAGGGATTTCCGATAAGGATTTATCCCTATTAGCGCGCAATTAGGTGACCAAACCCCTTTTCTCGACAGAACTTTCTAGACATTGTCAATAATGCAAATAATAATATGAATAACTTGTCATCTCAATTATTAATTTAATAATATAAAATATTATGCATATGATATTGTGACAATAACAGAATCAATAATGTAAGATACTATGCAGCAATTACTGTAACAATAATTGAGTATAACTGAGTGACTTATCACGTAAGCATCAATAATCACTACCGTGTGCTACTATGCAACCACGCATATTACTGTACTTTTATCACTAGATACTTCAACAGTTAAAGGTAAAATTTTCGTTGTTATTTTTATAAAAAATATTTCTGTCATTTTTTAACTCTAACAATAATTTCGTTGTGGGGTCCACCAATGATAAAACGAATATTCTCCGACCAATCAAATATTTTATGACAACTTGCTTACTTACAGAATTTATAAATATTACCTATAACTATAACATTATATCAAATCCACACCATAATATTCAAAATGATATTTAGAAGAAAAAAAAAATTCATTTTTATTCATAAAATTGGGGTCTTACAATATATTTATATAAGTCTTTTTAAAAATTATTATTTTATTAAAATTATTAATTTATTCTATTAGCCCAAGCTGAGACTGAAAAAAAATATTATTTTAAAAAAATTATTAATTTATCGAGTATTAATTTATGACTAAAAGATAATTTGCACCCCAAACTTTATTTTCTATTTACGTTTGCACCCCAAACTTAAAAAGGTGTCTAAGTACACCCCAAACTTCATTATACGTAACAAAACGCACACTTTCTTCACTTAACCGGTCAAAAGTGACCTAAAATGATAAATAAAAGTTTGGGTGCAAAATTGTAACAATTTAAAATTTTTGTAACAATTTAAAATTTATTTTAAAATTTGTTTTAACATTTATTTTAACTTATTTTTTAAAATTTATTAAAAAAGCAGTTTAAAATTTTGTTTAAAAATTTATTTTATATGATTTTATTTGTTTAAAAATTTATTTTAACAATTTTTTAAAATTAGAATTTTATTTTGTTTTAAAAAAATTATAAATTTTAAAACTTTTTTTAAAAAAAAAAAATTTAAACTATTTTTAACAAAAAAAATTTAAACTATTATAAATTTTTTTTTAAAACAAAATAAAATTTTTAACAACTTTTTTTTTTTAAACTGTTATAAATTTTGTTTTAAAACAAAATAAAATTTTAAACTGTTTTTAACAAATTTTTTTTAAATTGTTATAAAAAAATTTAACGCTTAACTGTTTTTAACGATGAACAGTTAACTGTTTTTTTAAAATTTTAATTTTTTTTAACAAAATTTTTAAAACTGTTTTTAACAAATTTTTAAACTATTTTTTAAAAAAAAATTAAAACAAAATAAAATTTTTAACAATTTTTTTTTAAACTGTTTTTAAAAAAAAATTTTAAACTGTTATAAATTTTTTAAAACAAAATAAAATTTTTAACTGTTTTTAACAACTTTTTTTTTAAACTGTTATAATTTTTTTTAAAACAAAATAAAAAATTTAAACTGTTTTTAATAACTTTTTAAAATTTTTTTAAAACAAAATAAAAAAATTTTAACAAAAAATTAAAAAATTTGTTTAAACAGAATTTTTAAAAAAATTATAACAGTTTTTAACAAAAAAAATTTAAAACAGAATAAAAAAATTTGTTAAAAACAAATTAAAAATTTTATTTTGTTTTAAAAAAATTTATAACAGTTTAAAAAAATTTGTTAAAAACAGTTAAAAAATTTTTTGTTAAAAACAGTTTAAAATTTTATATATTTTTTAAAAACAAAATAAAATTCTGATTTTAAAAAAATTGTTAAAATAAAATTTTAAACAAATAAAGCTGTTACAAATAAATTTTAAGACAAAATTTTAAACAGTTTTAATAAATTTTAAAAATAAGTTAAAATAAATGTTAAAACAAATTTTAAATTGTTACAAAAATTTTAAATTACAATTTGCAGACCAAACTTTTATTCTGCACTTAGCAAAGGTCACTTTTGACCGGTTAATTGAAGAAAGTGTACGTTTTGTTACGTATAATAAAGTTTGAGATGTACTTAGATACCTTTTTAAGTTTGGGGTGCAAATGTAAATAGAAAATAAAATTTGGGGTGCAAATTATCTTTTAATCTTAATTTATAGAAGTTATACTGTATTATTAAAATAATAAAATTGTTGTGCTCAGACTTCTGCTTCGTTCTTTCCCATGCACACCGTCAAACTTCTACTTATTTACTTATTTTTTTCTTTCATTTTTCACAACTTCCCGTCAACCGATTCAAAAGTAAACATCCAATTGTCAAACTTTAATATGTAATCTTATTTTCTTTTATTTATTAAACTCTCTCATACCCTTAACAAGTAATCTATTTTTCTTTTACTTTAATAGGAAAATATACATTTTATTTATTGAGACTTGTGGCTGATAACTATAAAATTTATATAAAAAATTAAGTGCGAAGCGAAGCGGAATAACAATTATATATAATTTCTATTGTAAAATTTTATATATTCAGTGAATAATAAAAAGAACGTCGCTCTCGTGAACTATCTAAATTGAGGAATCACATAAATCTATGTATTAATTTTTTAGTGTTGTGTGCGTGTGTAGGATCGAATTCTAATACACTTCATCTTTTAGATTGTCAACGCCGATGTTATTGGTACATATTTTTTTCCTTCTATTTATTGATCAGTGGATTAAAATAACATATTATATTGATTTTAATTTAAAATTATATAAATTATTATTATAATTATAAATACCATCATTCAAATAAATTGTTTTTAAGAGATATAAAGCTTGTTAACATTAATCTTTGCTTTCAATTTCTTTTGGTTCAACCAAATACACGAATACTAGGATTCAAACTTAAAAACTTTGTTTTTAAATATAAAATTGATTATAAACATGTTTAAAATAAGGTTATTAAACAATTTTAAAATTAATTATAAATAAATTTGATCTGTTTATAAATTATTTTAAATACCCTCATAAGCTTCAATTTTGTGAGTTAAATAATTAGCATTTAAAATAAAATATTTCAAATATATTGAACTTCTAAATACAGACCAAAAGGTTAGTAAGCAAACATCCACTTCATGACTAAACAATTTTTTTTTTTTTTTTATGTAAATAGATAGAAACTAAATAGTAATATTAGGGTTTTTAAAAGATTTTCTCATAAAAATTAAAATTATTTATATGACGTGTCATTAACATTATTTAATTAAATAAAATCGAATAAGTAATTAATGTATAACAAATAATAATAAATCACTTGATAATATTAAATTAAAACCCAATAATTACTCAAAACAAAATGGAGTTGCATTATTTTTCAATGCCTTTCCATCTTACATAGTATCAAACCCCAAAGAATCTAATCCATCTCTTTTTTCCATCCAAATTTCCCCCCAAATCCATTTTCTCACTCCTCACGCTACCCGGAGCTATGAACTCCGCCGTCTTCCTCCTCTCACCTCCACTTCCCTTCATCCCTCAAAAGCTCCCCACCGTATCACCTAAACCCTCACCACACCGAATCCCCTTCCTCACCTATCGGCACCTCAAGCCCAAGCTCAAAACTTCTCGACCCGACTTCAGAATTTGGGCTGACGACGGCGACGCCGATGGCGGCGATTCCGACTACGACATGGACGAGGACGAGGGTGATGAAGTTGATAACAAGAAGGATTACGACGTCGAGTATGAACCTCTAGTCGACGGCGACGATATTGCTATGATTCATAGCAAGAGTTTTGTGTCCACTCGGGGTTGGGACTCGGAGATGATTGTGGATTATAGGATTAATGAGGATGAGTTTCATAAAATAAGTTTGCTTGATTGTGACTTCTTTATTCGGAAGCCTCCGGATCCTGATAATAATGTCTATGATTTTAGAGAGGTGAATTTCTTTCTTTTTAAAAATTATCTCATGTATGAATACTTGTTTTAATCCTATACAGATGGTTTCACCTTAGAATCACTATTAATTTCTTATATGCTCAAATTTTGGACTTTTGTATGTTATAATTTTGTAGAATTAGGGTGTCTTTGGTAGTGTACAGGTGTTGTTCTAATTCTATACAACCTCTCTCTCACATAGAAACACAGAGACTAAATTTTAAAATTGATCTGAATTTATTTGATATTGATTAACCCAAGGGTTAATATTGTAAACTACTTAAAAAATATTACTAAGTACGGAATTGTTATTTCATATATAAAAATAAATTTACATCACAATGTGTATGTCAAGATTTCAAAAATTAACTAGGATCTAAGTTAAGTGAGAATCTTTTTGTGGAACCGAGAGAGTATTACAGTAGTATTGTATTCGTAAAGACATAATATGTCTTAAAGCATTGTTGGTTCCTCAGGCACACTGTTGTAGTCATAAATATACTTATTATGGATTCATTCCCCATCCCTGGGATGCACTAACCTATCAAAAAAGAAGAAGAAAAAAACTCTAGTTTTGGATGGTGATGAATTAGAGTGTCTATACATAATGGAGGGCCGCTGCCAATCTCTATCAAAGTATGATATTGAAATCCTTGGAAATGCATAATTCTCTCCGTCTCAGATAAAAGATCAAAATCACAAGTAGCTGTCCTTTAAAGTTCTAACTGTGTAGTTGTCTTGACCTCCAGGATGCCATGGAGGGATAAGGCGCCCGCCATGGCGTCCTTATGACAATCAGTCGTTAACGATGTGCAATTTATACATTATTTATTTTATTTCAAAAGTATATTGCACAATAAAATTTTATATACACTAAAACTTAAAACATAATAACTAACACTATGAAAAAGTGTCCACTCTCTACTCTACTCTGTTTCTAGTCATAACTCAAGCAAAGTCATCAACTATGAAGTCATTTCCGTCTCCCTCACAAGCATTACTCTCATTCAAAAGAGTATGAGTTGAGTTACTTTGGTAATTGAAAAAGTCCATGGATTATAATGGGTCATGATAAAAATGACTTAATTACATAACTTGGGCCCACTACCAATGCATGGGCCTTGGCGTTCCCGTAAGATTGGAAACTTCCGCATCACCACAACATCATATAGGCTATTGTTTTCTAGAGCAGACCTCGGTACTTATATAAATATACTAATTTTGGATTTCCTTTGTGTATGTTGATGATTTAGGCCATATCTTTTTATTGTGTTGTAGATGTATGTTATTAGTACAGGCTTATCATAGGAGGTAGGAGGTAGGAGGTAGGAGGGGGATTAGTTACAGTACATATATTTCACCGCTCACTCACTCACTCGGTTATTCATTTTATCTCCCTCTTCCATGAACAAATATAGAGATACATACATGGACCGGATATATTTACCATACCTGTTCCAGCATTTGAGAACTTAAATGCCAATCTTACAATTTATTTAGAATCGTTACCAATATTTCAGACAAACTGCAGTATTTTTAAACACACTAATTTGGAACTTTTGCATGTGACTGTTGATGAATTGGGTTTTGTTTGGTAATTTGTAGATGTATGTAACCCCACCTGATACTGATATTTACGCAATTCCAAGGGTCTTGGCACCAATGCCACAGAAGGTATAATTTCTTTACTGTCTACTGATTAGCATAGAGGATTAATAGATTATATATGTCAACTATTTTTGTTTTGGTTATTTGATATGTTGGTAATGCTGAACATTTTGTAGAAAAATCTTCACGTAGAACATTATGTCCTTCGTTTAAAAAAATATATATATATTTAATTTTATTTACTTGTGTTTTGCATATTATTGAATTTGCAGTATATTCGATGTGCAATGAGTGATTATGGATGCTATAATGTTACGGAGCCACCCATTGATGCACCTAGAGATCCCATGTATAAATCAGAGAGGGAGATTTCAAAGGTTCGCATGAACTTGATATTATACTACAACGCTTCTTCTCTACTTGTCTTTTTGAAATTTGTTACTATGTTATACAGATATCAAGCTTTGCAATCTCATAAAGCTTAAAAGTTATATAGTTGTATTAAGTTTTTTCATGAGACTGTTAAGTTGATAGATTCTACTTGTGCAAGTATGTAACTCATATATCAAGCTCTGCCATCCCAATAAGCATAAGGACCACACTTAAATTATCTTTTGAGAGTTATTTGACTAATTGGTCCTACTCAAGTACTCTATCTGTCTCTGCTTCGTTTGCTCTCGTAATATTTCTGAAATGCAGGAATTGAGTTACTTTTTGTAAACAAGATGGTGCTCATTAGCTTAAGTGAAAGTGAGACTTTCTTTGCAACATAGGATTCAGGGTAGAGTTTTGAAATTAAGCCATGAAATGACTCTTTATTCTTTAATGAAATAAATCTTCACTTACTAATTGTACTCGGTTCAAAGAGAAAAGGTCAAGGCGAGGAATCAGAGTTTATGGATGTACAAGGTGTAAAGTTCTACCTGTGAGTCAGGCAAATGGCATCTTTTCTTAATCATTTGTATATATTTAGAAAAGCAATACAAATTCCAACTTGGAAGCCTGTTCACATAGTAAGTATTACCGGACAATAGAATTTATTCACTTGCAACACTATACTGCATTATAATGAAAGTGTGCGACGTTTTTTACCTTTTCATATGCAAATTTAAACATGCTTAATAGATTGGTAGCAACAATTGTGAACATTTGATTTGAATTTCATGAAATGTAGTTCAAAGATTTAAAGTTTGACTATTCTCAATGACTATGAAGAAATTATGATTATGTGCATCTTTTTGTACTGGTACATATAGATCATGTTTATTCTATGGAAAAACTTGTAACCTTGTATGAAGTAGCTAAACCATGTATCTTTCTTTTACGTATATAACAGCTGGATAGTCAATCAGTAGGTGGTACACATATATGCTTTTGGAAAGGTTGTGGTATGGTTGGATGTATATACAATCTGAAATTTTACTATTTTAGCATAGAGGTATATATCCACTATTCGTCTGCACGCAACTATTTATGAGGGTAAAAAATCAAATTGGTAACTGTCAGCTCGGGTTTGTATTTGAGGGCTTCTTTTTTTAATTTAAAACATTTGGTCTGTACTTTGTCTTCTGGGACTGGCCTCTAATTACCCACTGTAGGATGCACTTTTAGCCTTGTGCTACCATTTATTAGGAGGTAATTCGCTCAAGGAATGTGACGGAGGTTCTCCCCATTTCCTCTCCATCTGTTTGCGTTCCCCAAGTGATTCTTGGACCCACCTTCTTGTGCTGTAGTTTTTGAAATTAACTTGTAATCTGCTTGTCCTCGGTGAGTGGTGTAAACTTAAAGAGAAAAAGGGAAGAACATTTCCCTTTTCTCCTGCTTCTGGTGAGGGAGGAATGTTTGTTGAAAGAAGACATTGCGTAGCTTGGATCATCAGTCATTATTGTTCTCCATTGTGTTTATCTAGATTCTATGGTCATTCTGTTTTCTCACATTGAAATTTCAAAAGGTGGAAGCCATGTTTTTTTGTAAGAGTATATGATATAAAAATGTTTTCAATTCATCTTTACATGACATGTACCCATTTATAACTTCATGCTACATTTTGGGAGCCATTTAACTAGGTTGTTTCTATTGCAGGTTTTTTTGACCAAACACTATAGGAATAGACGCTTGGGGGATCCGGAGTTTGTCTTAGATTTTGAGGAGATTTATATTATTGATTCAAAGACAAAGTCAATTACGAGAGCCAGAGTTGTGGTAAGGAGCAGTGATGATTTAGAATCAATTGTTTGTTTATTCTGTTCTTTTCTGCATATTCTTTTAAATGAATCTTATTGTGATGATGCTTGAAATATCTTATTATTTAGTTTCTCATAGCAATAGCTTTTAGGTAGTTCAAGAAAAACCTCTGTTAATCCTTTTGGAGTGTCTTTAATTTTGAAAAAAGCAAAAGTCAAAAGTCCAAACACTTGAAACCTCAATTGTTCTGGGACTGGGAGTTCATTAGGCTCGCATTGAACTTACTTCTAGTTTTATAGTAACTTTTGATGTGCTATTTTAAACTAACGATTGAGTGAGTTGTATATGTTTTATCTGTCAGATATCGCTTTTGTACTTTGTTTCTTACATGAGTCCCCAACCCACCCCCCAAAAAAGAACATGGTTAGTTCTCAAACACTCTATGTTTGACCACCCTTACCCACTATACATTCAAACAACTGTAGGCTAATCTATAAAATCAGTAGCTCAAAAGACCTTTGCAAACAGATTACAAAATATAGATACAACTAAAAATTCCCATGTTATGCTAATCTATCTCGAGTATCTCAGCTTGGGAAGTAAAATTGGACAGCATGTTTACAGAATTTTTGGAATGTTCATTGAACTTACTCCCAAGCTCTAACTTCTACCATTTCCTTGACTCAAGTTCATAAAAAGTTGAAGCTTCAATCTTTCTAGTGTTTGCACAGGAATGTATCTGAATTTTGAAAAAACGTTGTATATGTATTTTCTTTTCACCGAGAGGTCAAACTAGTTTATAGAATACAGCGAGGAGGTTTGTTGACACCTAGAGGAAATTATGTTTTGCGATGCTTGTCTATATTCTAGCAAACAGAGTTGCTAATCTTTAAAATGATTCTGCTGCTTATTCGTTTAAGCGTTTATTGAGATAATTCATCATGTTAATAATTTGCCCCCCCCCTCCTCTCTCTCTCTCTCTCTCTCTCTCTCTCTCTCTCTCTTATATACACATGTAAACTTCTTGATTTCAGGAATGAGTAGCCTTCTATCCTTCCTTTAGTTCTAGAGTGAATTCAGGAGTTACAGTCACAGTGCATTGTTATTTTTAAAACAGGTAACAGTTCCGGAAGGAAGAAACAGGGATAGAAAGAACGACTTGCTTGTCATTCGTGATAACGGGAACTCCTTCAAAATCATACCGTCTGTGAGTTTTTGTGGAAAACACTTTTTTTGTCGTTTTAATTTTATCTTATGTCTGTTTTATAGGCTGATCCATTACCATTTTGTTTACTCTAGAGCGAAAGAGATGATCCCACCACTGTGATTGAGAAGGAAGAGTGGGACAAAACCAGACAGGATATGGAGAGACACCTTAGAAAACTACGGGACTTCAGCGTGTCAAATTGGTTTTAGACTTTAAAGTCAATTCCTTCCTGGTTTCAAAATTTTGTAGATTACTTCCAGAAGAGATTCGTTTTGAGACGTGGAGTTTTTTTGTAGCAATGTGAAACTGTTTTCAGCATATATCATGTATTCACAACCGGAAGGAAGCATATTAGTTCTCTTGGAAAGGTCTCGTTTCACTCTTGCTTTTTCCAACAGTTTGATACTGAATACATTTGTGGATGGCTTCATAATATTCTTGTGTTTTCCCATGCAGCTATGCTGTTAGAATCTGGAAGCGTGGCTTGAGTTATACAACACTTCGGGGGTAGAATTTATGCCCTTATATAGCTGCAGGTAACAGGCTATAGTTTAGTTTACATTCTGAATTAAGATTTGTGCTACCAAGATTGTAATGACAAGGTTCTGAATTCATTCCATTGCTTGTAAAGATGATGCAAAACTCACAATTACCAAACTCTATTGTAGTATCGTATGAGCTTCAAACCCCAGAGAAAATGAAGTTGAGCTTCAAGTGATATATGACCCGTCGGAACAACGACCTGACCATTTCAATTAGCAATCAAAACTAGCACAGCATAACCTAGAACCAAGTACATAGCATGGACCAATGTTTGTTTCCTGTTTGATGAGTTTGACCGTTTCACTCTAAATATACTGAAAATTCTTTCCTTCTAATAATCACTCTTTTTTTTGGGCTGAATTTGAACCACTTTCTTGACATCTTTTCCATTGAATTTTATTTCAATTTGATGGTTTAGGTTGGGTTAGTCAATGTTTACGGCTAGCTATCACACCTAAACCCTAGCTCAATAAGACCCTAACAAACTTCAAGGCCCTAAATTAGTATTCTCTTCCTTGGATATACAATTTTAACATTTTAAATTACAGATATAATTTAACTTTTTGGGTCAAACGACGGTATAAATTTATTAATTTTAATTGATACAATTATTATAATTATATAGTATATAATAAAAATTATTAATTCCAAAATTTATTTTATTTTAAACTTTTATAAATTAATATGTCGTCGTTTGACTTTAAAAAACAAATTATATTTTTAATTTTAAAACGGATGGAGTATAAACTTACCTAACATGCAAACCTACCCTTACTTCAGTTCTTAGTTTAGTCGTGTGACTTATATGTCCCTCAACTAGGGGGTGAACGAGTTGAACTAAAACGAACGGAGAGTTACTCTGATTTGACTTGAAAAATAATTTTTTTTTGCTCGAATTCGATTCATATTTAAATTGTATTTGAAAAACTATACTCGTATTCGAATCGGCTTGAATATTTATTACTCGACCACTCACGAACTTCGAATTCAAGTTCGAATTCGAGTCTCCACATAGTAAGTAACTTTATAATACATAATTACCAATTGAACTTATTATTTTATTTAGAAATTAGAAAATATTTTTAAATTGCACTGTACAAATAAAAAAAATACAATTTAAAATAAAAAATAATAACTATTTATTCTAATTTTATTAAATTGTGCATATATTATAAAAGAATGTATCGAGTATCTATGAATCAATCGAATATGTATCGAATCATGATCAACAATTCAAATAATTTGAATCCTAAATGACCCGAGTATAACCTTACTAAGATTCTACTCGTATTTTTATTCAAACTATTTTTTTGCTCATATGAATAAATATCACCAATTAAAAAACTAGTCTTTTTGACCCGATCCATTTAAACCTAGCCTGTAACAACCCTAACCCGCGTGTACCATTAGTTAATATTTAATATTACATTTATTTAAATTTTCTCCAATTAATATCCACTAATAAATTAACCCTAACTATTTCATCTTCTCTTTATAATTAGCCTATCAATTCTGCATATAGACAGTGGTAGTGTAACCATAGTGGATGGGAGAGATAATAATATTTTATTTTGTAAATAATTTAACTTTTTTATGAAATTTTTATTGTTTTGAAACAAGTTAATTAAGTTTCACTGTTTAGAATATTTAAAAAAATTTAATTTTATTATTCAAAAGAACTTGAAATAATTTTCGTTTTAATGTTTTTTGTTTAAGAACACTTAAAAATTATATGTAATAGAAGAAAAGAATAAACTCGTAGGTCACCCAGCCCATTAATGTATAGGTCAGGATCTATGAATGTATGACCCATTAAAAAACGGGGCTTTTTGACCTAGACCAAAAAAACTCGGTTTGTAACAATCCGGTTCACACATGACCCAACCCACCTGTTTGTCAAGTTTAATAGGAGTCTCATTTGATTTTTTTATTTTATTTAAATTTGTTAATTAATTAGGAAATTCTTAAACATAATTTTTCTTTTGATATTTTTTATTTATTTTTAAAAGATCATCAAATGATATTTAACGCACTTACACCATGTTTAGGGCAACATACAATTTTACATAGTACAACTGTATAATAATGATAGAAGTTGCATCGAAAATATTAGTTACCCGAATTTATGTCTAATTGAGATAAGCCTAAATATAGGTGATGACGACTTAGTCCTCGGATCGGGTCTTCAACTACAAATATGAAACGGTTCAGGCAGCAGCGAAGCGCATCGGGTGTGAGAATTAATGAACACAGAGAGATAAATAACCAATTTGAGTTTATTTTTCAAGTGTAAAAAGTATTCCACATCTCTTTTATCTCTTTTGATCACTATTTATAGTCTCACACATTTTGTCCCACTAGAGGGGTCCCATCAGGTACCAAGGTATGAGCATGGTTAAGGGTGTAAACGAGTTGAATTGAACCGAACAAAGAGCTACTCGAATTCGATTTGAAACGTTAAATTCGTACTCGAATTTGAATTGTATTTGAAAAATTATACTCAGATTCAACTCAAATATTTATTACTCGAATTCGAGCCGACTCGGATCGAATTATATTCAAACTACTCGGGAGCTTTAAATTCAAGTTCCAATTCGAATCTCCACATAATAACTAACTTTATAATAAATATAATTATAAATTGAATTTATTATTTTAATTAGAAATGAGAAAATATATTTACTATTATACTTTACAAATATAAAATCACAATTAAAATTAAAAACAAAACAAAATAATAATAATTAATTATCCTAATTTGATTTAATTTTGTATATATTATAAAAGAGTGTATCGAGTATCTAATATATCGAATATGTATTAATCGAGTATATATCGAATCACAATCAAGAATTCGAGTAACTTGAATTTTAAACGAGTCGAGAATAAACTTGCTCAAATTCTACTCGTATCTTTATTCGAAGTATTTCTTATGCTCAGATTTGGATAATATTATTATAGAATTCAAGTCTTGCTCTTATTTTTTTGAGTCGAGCCTGAATCGAGTTTAGTTCGATTTATAGCCTTAGGCATGGTAGGCTCTGTAGACAACGTTCCATCACTTGATCTTTAAATCGCTCGATCGAGATACGACTATGTGGGACCTTTCAGATTGAAAAGACACTCCAAGCTTCCCAAACACGCTTTAGCTCGAGCTATTGAGCGGATCAAGCCGAACGGTTCTTGAGCGGATCAGGCCAAACAATTCTTGGGTCTGCATGCACTGACAGAATGTGAGTTGGGTCTCTCGAGCTATATCCTAACAATAGGCAAAAACAAAATCGAAAGGTCAAAGCTGAAAGTTCATTACAAAATAAGATTCATTAATTACCGGACATGTATTTAGATTGTAGAGTAAGTACATGTTTTAGAGGGAGATACAGAGATAGTCCAAAGCTTAATAAGGCAGTTGGCTAGGCTTTGTCAAAACCCATAAACAAACAATCCTTCTGAACTCCTTCAAGAATTTCATGTCTTCCAACCTATAATAGAATGAAATTTATTATTCTTTTTTTAAAAAAAAAAAAAAACTACAATTAAAGCTACCCTTCATCACGTTCCTCTCTCTTATTTTCACTTTATCTCTCTCCTTATCTTCACATTCTGAAACAAAGAGAAGAAGAAAAAAAAAAAAGTGGGAAAGAGAGATCAATCAAATCATGGGGATCAGAGGAAAGATAGAAATCAGGAGAATAGAGAATACCGGCTCTGGGCTAAAGTCTAAAAAACCTGAGGTGTCCGAGTTTTAGGCCCAAA
The DNA here is from genome assembly GCA_020205605.1 of Panax ginseng. Taxonomy (NCBI): domain Eukaryota; kingdom Viridiplantae; phylum Streptophyta; class Magnoliopsida; order Apiales; family Araliaceae; genus Panax; species Panax ginseng. The sequence continues at coordinate 42,797,138 of CM035132.1, forward strand.
AACTTTTAGGGCCCCTTAAATATTCTTTCCTTTTATTACTTAAATAGAATACTTAAATATTAAAGCAAATAATCAATCTGTAATATTTTACATAATTCGATTATTGTAATATTCTACATATTTAAATCATATAATTTGTACAAAATAATTTAATTATTATGTACCTAGGGGTTCATCATCAGATTCAGTTTTTTGAGTTTTTTTAATTGTTTGGGAGTAGTGTTAGACTCTTAATAAAGGAAGCCCTATTTGGTAATTACTTTTTTGACTTAGTAATAATGTGATATCTAAATGATGCTTTGGAAATATTGAAATAATCGGTTATTATATTTGATATTATTTCGTATTGATGATCTTTTGTTTAGGAAAAGTTCTTCCTTTTTTTATGTCTGTCTTAATAACAATTCGCAAAAGACTCATTTTTTGTTGTTCACTTTAGACCCTTCAAAACTCAGGATCAGCGCTGTACAAGTAACAAGCAGGTCACTGTTCTTTGTGATGCTCATGTCTCTCTCCTTATCTTTTCTACTAATTCTAACTAAATGCATATTACTGCAGCCCTTCTACGAGCTGTATATATATATATATATATATATATATATATATATATATATATATATATATATATATATATATATATAGAGAGAGAGAGAGAGAGAGAGAGAGAGAGATCGCATTAATGATGATAATAGATTCTTTGAGAACGACGCAAAATAATAATGGCACAACAACATAATGGATCTGACTGTGGCGGCTGGCATGTTCCTCTTATATTGGTTACTTCATGGTTCCTTCCTTTATAAATTGATATGGTTCCTTCCTTTTCAAATTGGCATAGTTCCTCTTCTATTAATGATATTAATTATATTATAAATACTAATAAATATTATAAATATTAAATATAGTATTTATAATATTTATATTTATAATATTAATAATAATATTTTGTAATATTATTAATACTTATATTAATATTTTGTAATATTAATAGTAATATTTAGTATTATTAATAGTAATAATTATAAATACTAGTATGAATATGAATACTCATATTAGTTATTATTATTAATATTATTAATACTAAATATTTTTAACATAAATATTACAAAATATTAATATAAGTATTAATAATATTACAAATTATTATTATTATTACTATTAATATTATTAATATGAGTATTCATATTAATAATAGTATTTATAATTATTACTATTAATATTATTAATTATTATTACTATTAATATTATTAATACTAAATATTATTAACATTAATATTACAAAATATTAATATAAGTATTAATAATAATTAATAATATTAATAGTAACATTAATATTACAAAATATTAGTATAAGTATTAATAATATTACAAAATATTATTATTAATATTATAAATATAAATATTATAAATACTATATTTAGTATTTATAATATTTATTAGTATTATAATATCATTAATAGAAGAGGAACCATGCCAATTTGAAAAGGAAGGAACCATATCAATTTATAAAGGAAGGAACCAATATAAGAGTAACATGCCAGCATCTACTAGCAGCTGAGGACAATAAAAATAGGACGTTTCATTTTTATTGTCTAAAAAAGCATTACAAGTTGTTGTATCATTCATTCTCTTCAGGTTGTTTTTTAGCGATCGATTTGTCATCAGATACTGATATATATATATATATATATATATATATATATATATATATATATATATATATATATATAAACTTGTAGAATTGCTTTTCCTTGATTAAATATTAAGTTAAATAATAGTCTAGATTTTTTATGGATTTTTTATGTGATTTTTTTTAATATGTAGTTTAATTCAAATGTTGGATCGGTACCACCAGCACTCCTGGAAGAGGTTCTGGGATCTCTCTCTCCTCTCCTCTCCTCTCCTCTCCTCTCCTCTTTTAGTAGTATTTTTAGTAAATTTAGTGTGTTAAAATATTTGAGAAAATACGGATCCGATTATTTCATAATTTTATGGTAAGCTGGTCAATTGATTAATACAGTGTTAACACGTAAAGAGTGATCATCTCCCAACTTGCGTATCGACACTGTAATGATTAATTGACCAAAATTAACTTCATGTTAATCACTCTAAAAAATGCATACATATTCGAGAAGTTATATCTATCCATGTATCTAGCAGATCTGGTAGTAAAATGTTATTCTCCCTCTCCTCCATTTCCTTGCAAAAATCTGCAACTATATACTCTACTAGTTTCTTTGCACAAAAGAAGCAAGTCTAGATTTGTACTCCTTCTGTTCTTTAATATAGATCGTTTTAAGGTTGTGCATAAGTATTAAGAAAATGATTGTATAACATTAACTATAATATCTTGTCTATATTGTCTTTGTATTAAAATAAGAGATTATTATTTATTAGAGAGAAAATAGCGAGAGAATCAAAATTACATTTAATACTTGGAATAATATTGAAAACTAAGTAATTAATGCTTACTTAAAATTTTCAAACGACTTATATAAAAAAAAATATTTATCTAAAACGACTTATATTAAAGAACAAAGATATTAGTAATAGATTTCTTAGAATACATAAATTCATTAATTATATATGGATTCTCTCTTTTAACCTGGTTCTTAGTTTTATTATTTGGTTACTGAATAAGTATCATGCACAAGTTCCACGAAACTGATTCATATGTAACGTTATCTCCTCTCCTAGTAGACATATTAATTAATTATATTTATGTATTTATATTACTTTACAGATTATATCGTTGTGTATATTCATAATAAAAGTCGACAAGTTTTTGTCAAAAGACTCGTTATAATATGTATAGTTAATTAGTTGTTCAATAAGTCTAGGGGAACCGGCTAGTTCCGATCGAAGTAATGACCATCCGGAATATATATATTTTTGATTTTGACTATTAAATAATTATTGTGATTTATTGAAACTGAAACTTTTATAAAATACAGTGATTTAGGTGTCATTTGGATATATATAAAAAATAAAGTTGTACAATCTGTGCAACTCTGTTTTTTACGTGTATCCAAATGACACCTAAATCACTGCATTTTGTAAAAATTTCAATTTCAATAAATCACATTGATTATTTAGTACTCAAAAAAAATAAAATTCGATCGATCACTACCCCAATCGAAACCCTGTCGCTGTAGAAGGATTCTTAGTTGTTTCATCAATTGTTATAAATTTAATCATAATTAATAAATGACAACTTGATGCTTTCAATAAATGGAAAAAAAAAATCACAGAATCTTAGCAATGAAATTGATAGAATCAAGAAAGAGAATTTACAAAAATGCAACCGCGTATTTATAAAAATGCCATCGCATCCTTCTAAAACTACGTCGTTTTAATAAAAGAATGCTATTTAAAACGGAATGCTATTTAAGGAGAATGCTCTTGATCCTGACCGTGTGTATATATATATATATATAGCTCGTTGTGTTTTTAGTTATACATCTATATATAATATCATTACTATAATTAACTTCTTTAATTTGCAGGCACTTGAATGGGGAAGATATCACTTCATTGAATCACCAAGAGATCATGGCCATTGAAGATGCTCTTGATAATGGGCTTATGAATATTTGTGCCAGTAGAAATAAATTGCATTTTTTAAATTACTTTGAATTTATCAGAAACAATAAGCAACACATTTATAATTTTCTTAATTTAATTTATTTTTCCATCTTTTTATATAGGAGGGAATCTTCATATAAGATGATGGAGAAAAATGTAAGTACAAATCTAACAACTTTAATTTGTTCATTGCATTCTACGCTCTTTTTACCTTACAAATTTGGCTAACATGCATATGCGTATACAAATATGTTAGTTAGTAATATTTTTTTTTTATTTAGCTTACAATAATTATAGTTACTTGTTTTAAAATTAATATATTTGTATCAATATTAAATTTTAGATTTTTATAACTTGATTTAAAAAAATCAAAATGCATATTTAATTTTCTTAAAAAATCAAAATACATATTTAATTATACAAGTTTTAGATTTAAAATATGTTACTCATGAATGTTTCAACATTACTCTGAAAAATTATAATTCAATTAGAAATATTTTTAGCCACAACAAAAAAATTTAAAAGTGCATAACATAATTAAAATTGTCTACTATATTTTTAGAAATTTGCATATATAATTTCCAATATATATATATATATATATATATATATATATATATATATATATATATATATAATATAAGAGGTAAGTGCGATTTGGAGCGGTGTGAGCCTTCTAAAACCGTACCCAAACTGCATATGCGGTTTTCTAATCATTATAAAGTTATCACATACTCCGGAACTGTTGGTGCGGTTCAAATGATGCAGTTTGGTCGGTTCTTGATATGATTTCGAAGCCAATTTTGATTTCTTGCTCAGCCCTATCTGTGAGGCTCGCAATAGAAGATTGGTGGATTTGGGTCACACTTCTATTTTTCTTTTATTTCTTTTACTCTTTTGTTCCCTACAACTTTAGATATATTACTATTTTGTCTTTTATAATATCAATTTTTTACATCTTTCTATTTACTCCTATAAATTTTATAAAATTTTTATTTTACCCCACATAATTTATAGTAGTATTAATGGGCAAAGGTCCAAAAATACCCCTGACGTTTACCCCGATATCTCACTTGCACCCTATACTTTTTTTCTCAAAAGTACCCTTAACGTTATATTTTTTGGATCGCCCGTGCCCCTGCCGTTAACAGAAGACAAACGAAGTTAAAATGTGATGACATAACTGATACATAGAGGTTTAAATATAAAACATATTCTAAATAAAACAATATATATCATTTAATCAAAACAAAAAATATTAAAATTCAAAATAAAAAAAGCATAACATATTTACAACATTTAATCAAAATAATAAAATTCAAATTATTTTGTTAACTAATCAAAACAACTAATTAAATAAAATAAGTTGTATAACATATTTACATCATTTAATCAAAATACTAAAATTCAAAACATAACATATTTACATCAAATACTAATAAAAAAAAATACTAAAATACTAATTAAAAAAAAAATACTAAAATACTAATTAAAAAAATACTAAAATACTAAAAAATCAAATTTAAAAAAACTAAAATACTAAAATTCAAATTATATTGTTAATTAATCAAAACAACAAAAATTTAAATTACATCATTAAAATACTAAAATCATAATACTAAATATTAATTGATATAAAAAATACTAATTTCAAATTACATACTAATTTCATAATACTAAATACTAATTTCAAATTACATCATCAAATACATACTTTTAAAAAAATAAAAATTGAAAGCGTTATATCAACTAATTGATATAATTGATATAATATTTTAAAATTCAAAATACTAAATAACGTTATCAATACTAATTAATATCAACCCTTGAATTTTTTTTATATCAATACTAATTGATATAATTGTTATCAATACTAAATAACTTTATTTTTAAAATACTAATTGATATAAAAATTGATAACATTATTTAGTAATATTCAAAATATTAACGTTAAAAAAATTGATAACGTTATTTAGTATTTTGAATATTAACATTAAAAATATTATATCAATTAGTTGTATAACGTTATTTAGTATTTTGAATTTTAAAAATATTATTTAGTATTATGATTTTAGTAATTTAAACATTTTATATCAATTAGTATTTAGTATTATGATTTTAGTATTTTAATGATGTAATTTGAATTTTTTGTTGTTTTGATTAATTAATAAACTAATTTGAATTTTAGTATTTTAGTATTTTTTTAATTTGATTTTTTTTAGTATTTTAGTATTTTTTTTAATTAGTATTTGATGTAAATATATTATGTTTTGAATTTAGTATTTTGATTAAATGAGATAAATATGTTATATGTGACGCCCCCAAAACCTGTATACATCACCCATTATGAGTCGCCAAATACATGGTACAAAATATAAATAAAAACTTAATTATATAACTGTCGTGTAAAATACGAAAAAACATAAGCTGAGAGTTTTAACACGAATATTGTCTTCTAGACAATATCCACACTCAATGGAGTCCTCATTATAATTATTATCACACTATTTCATAGAATAGTGAGGACTACTAAAACCACTTATCCTGGACCATCACTCCATTCCCCGACTCGTCCCAGCTATATTCTCATTTCCTGAAGAGAATAATAAAAGAAAAGGGTGAGCTCAACTAGCCCAGTAAAAAATATTATGACTAAGATAATGCAGAATAAATTATCCTTAGCCTTCAACAGTATAACAACTGATAGAATATAATAGACAACAAGTTTTAGATCAACAACTACAACGGAATAAGCAATTCATTAGAAGAGTCAAGTAGAGCATGATATCTACTATCTTCTATGATTTAAAAAGTTTTTCATTAACTTTATCGTTGAGACTCAGCTTAATAAATAAACCACATCATCGAATCATCCCTGCACTACGGGCCAAGGATATTCATGTAATCATCAATGGTCATGATTATATATACCGAATAATCCATGGTCATAATCAGTGTTCTAAAAGTCGGCCTAGTCGGCCAACTAGTCGATGACTAAGTCGGGGTCGGAGCCTCAACGATTCGACTAGGGCCTAGTCCTTTGATTTAGTCGCTGGCCAACTTAGTCGGGCTCCAGTCGGCGACTAGTCGAAAAAGTCGCCCAGTCGGGTAAGTCGCCCAGTCGGAGTAAATCAAAAAAATTGGAACAAGTCGGGAAAAATCGGAACATGTTGGAAAAAATCGGAAGAAGTCGAGAAAAATCGAAAAAAATGGGAGCAGATGAGGTCCTTCTACCTAGAAGAAGTGGTATAAATGTGCAAGAACTAGATGAAGACGAGTTTATGTCGGAAGACGATGACATGTCTTAGAGTAATATGGAGAAGAGGAGGAGTGATTGACTATTGATTTTGTGCTACTTAGTTTCATTTGGTTAATTGGTTTTGAACTTAAGAGTGTCAAATTATTTGGTTTTACTTAGTTTCCATATTTTTATGTGATGATTTGTGTTACTTATGTTATTCTACTTATAACTTATGAAGGAGGAAGGATAATATATATTTTAAAAAAATAATTGAAATCCGATTAGCCGATTAATCCCCGACTAATCCCCTAGTCTCTAGTCGGTAGCCAACCGACCTAGGACCGACTAGTGACTTTTAGAACACTGGTCATAATCATACCAATAACTGTCCATCAATACACTACGGGCCAATGAGAACTTTTACCACATCATTTATAACATTACGGGTTATGATTATACCGAATGATCCCTGGTCATAATCATTGTAGACACTCAAAATTTTCTGTACTCCTATTACTAACATTGCAGGAGGTAGATTCGTTTTTTGGAGATAACCCTGAAAGACAGATTACATCCATTAGGATACTACTAGGAAGTTCGATTCAACCCGAAACACAAGCTCAGGAACGTCATCTCAAACCGGAACACACATCGAGAATATCATTTCCAATCTCGGAGATAACCCGAGAGATATGCATATCAAAAAGACCTAAGCAACAACACCGGAGAGGGCGATTACGTCTCGGCGATAACACCATGACGCTTTCAGTTCCGATCCCGAGAGACAACTTTGGGAGTAGCAACCCCATCCTTGGTGATATCCCCGAGAGATGCCATTGCGATTCGGCGATAACCCGAAAATGCTTGTTTCAAACATATGCACGTAAACTTCAACCACAAACATCTCCCGTCGAGGCAAACACACCTCAAGCCGGAGATAACCCGCAGGCAGGGCAGGAACATCCACAGATGACAGTGAGACATATAAACAAGCAGCAGTCCAATCTTAGATGTAACCTTGAGCAACGTCTGCTTTTCGCTTAAACCGGCGATTACCCCGGTGAGGAGTCACAACGTCATCTTACTATCTCAACAAGATGATATCGCGACATACCAACAAGTAGTCCAATCTCAGCTGTAACCCTGAGCAACGTCTACTTTCAACTCAAACCGACGATAACCCCGACGAGGAGTCAAACGTCATCTTGTTCCTTCGACAATGGCACGTCGTCTCAACACTTCATACATACATACAACAATGTCCCACCAGAGCCGAGGATTGACAATCCCGAGTGACTATTACGCGTGGCAGTACTTTGGATAGAATTTGAAGCTTGAAGACCATGGGCATAGACCCCTCTTCCTGACTTTGTACAACCTCTAATCCATGTCATTGCGTAACTCTCGATACAAGCGGTCAAGAAGAAGATCGAGATATACCTCATTCGGATGCTCAGATTGAGTTTCGCAAGTTCGGCGGATATTACGATTTGCTGCATCAAGACGTCTTCACGAGATATTTGGACCATGAGGCTCGGATGCACTCTGACCGGTAGCAGTACAAGCTATGGTATCCGTCAAATAATACCTGCGACCATCAAATCTATATATACAAGCCTTGGGGTGACCATTTGAAGAGAAAGAGGGAGGGAAAAAGGCGAGGAAGCCCTGTCCATTTTACTCTGCATAAACATCTTTTGAGTGTTTCCTCACTTCTAAACACTAGTTAGCTCACATATAGCTATCTTTTATCCGGCAGGAGCTGAGTTTTTATCCATTTAAAGTCATAGAGGTCTACTTTGGTAGCCCACTGTAAGCCTTCTCATATTCTATAAAGCCTTCTTCTTATATTAGCACACACTATTGTACATGTTGAGAGTCGTGTGAGTGTGTTTGCCCGGACTTCAGTCTGTGGTTTTCATTTACATCGTATATATATACTTATATATATGTATATATTTCATATATGGACTAACATTATCGAGTTATGCCTCGATTGAGCCTGAACATTTTGATGCAGGCGTTTAATTGCTTATATATATATATATATATATATATATATATATATATATATATATATATATACTTATATATATAAAGCGTAGTGGACTACATATCGATGAGCCTAGATTTTTATCCAAATGCGTTTAATTGCTTTTATATATATATATATATAAGCGTGGTCAGGACTTTTTTCAATCGATGAGCCTAGATTTTATATCCATGCGTTTAATTGCTTTTATATATATATTTGTACATATATATATATATATATATATTTACATTCTGTATTTTACTGGAGTTTACTTCGTGGCGATTGATCGCTTTTCTGACTTTATTTACATTTCGTCCCACACAGAGTTTGCCGTGGTGGTTGATCATATCATATATATATATATATATATATATATATATATATATATTTACCGCTTTTATATATTTACATTTCGATCCCCATGGGAGTTGCTTTGTGGTGGTTGATCATATACGTATATATATATTTCTGACTTTTTATATATATAACTGCTTACTGCTTTCCATATAAATTGTAGTATCATGTGAGCTTAGGAATCATGTGATCACATGTTCAGTTTACTGAATCTAGATTCAGTTCCCATGATGGACATTTTTTCATTGTATGGCGGCTTGTACATTATTTTGATTATACGAATTTCCTTGGATGACTGTCATGCCCATGAGGAGTTCGACACTGCTGTATATTATTTTCTCGAGAATGCTTCGCATCTTGAAAATAAAAGCAAACAAGTCGAACATTTAATAATAAAATGGAAGTATGGAAAGGTCTCAATTCCTATTGAGCACAGGGTTTGAAAAATCTCTTTTACAAAACTTCATTGATATATCTTGGTTAAAACTGAATTTTTCTATAAAATTCAAACCTTGTGTATATAGGTGCGAACGAGGCCTCACACTACTTTCAAATAACTGCACATTGATCCACACACATACACACATTCATATAATAATTTCTTTAAAAGTGGTGATCATAGTGGTAACACGGATGTCTGGGTGCCTAACACCTTCCCTCTCAGTATAATCAAACTCCGGACCCAAAATGAATCTTGGTTTCATAGACCCGTCTAGCGGTGTCAAAACACTTTGGTCGATGTGCAAACCAACACCGGATGCGTTGGTGCAACCGATTAAATACACCAATGGCGACTCTTAAAGTCAAATCGTCGACATTATACATATCGGACCTTTTTCACTTATTTTTTCAAACAAATCTCACATTAACATGAGAACACCAAAGAACAAGTAATGAAAAGGACACTCAAAAATCCCGGCGCGTCGACGGTGGCGACTCTCTTGGGGACTCAGAAGAGAGAGCTTAAAGCGCCATTACAAGCTTTTCAAAATTGTTATATGCTTGTGTGTGAATGTTGCATTTACATTTGTGATGAATGTACACGAATGCATCTTAATTCTTGCCTTTGCTAAATATCTATCGTGTGTATTAGTGCTTCGCACATGTCATCATTTTGCATAAACGGTGAGACACGTTGTATGTGAATGTATGTTATGTGGTCCCTCCACCAGGAGGCTATCCTGTCGGTGTTTGATTACTGAACTTGTGGGAAGAATGATTCCTCGGGGCTCGGGAAAGACACCACCAGATTCGCTCCGGTTGAGCGGCCGGATTACTTTCGTCAAGTAGATTGCGATGATCTGGGAACCTTCATGCCGAAAAGCCGCGAGAGTAACCCTAAGATAGGCCAGCCTCTGATAAACCAAACGTGGAGGAAAGTCTCTTCATACTTTCCAATTTAAATTACTTGTAAAAACATTTACTTGTAATTCTATTCCATGCTCATTCATATAGAATATGAAGAATATTTGTGCATGCATGACATCTTATCAATTAACAACCGGTTTTGCAGGACAAAATTCCTAAACGGACATGTTATGATAACATTTATATTACCCTAAGACTAAACTACGTAAGTCTTTTGTAGGGAAGCAATTGGGCCTGTTACCCGTTCAAAGTCCAAAAAGGCCACAGGCCTACAACCAATCATGTCTTCTTCTGATCAGTCTAATGCTGTTTCCCGAGAAGAATTTGATGGATTGAGTAAACAAATCATAGACTTGGTTGTCCTACTAAAAGAATTACACCAGTCTACTCAGGGTACGAAGATACCTACACATACATAATCCTCTACACAAGGAGGAGTTCAAGGTCTAGAAAAAATAGTTCGAACATCGGTTGGATACTGACAATAAAGACCACGAAAAACACCCATCTCAAAGGAGATCCAGACACCGGTGATATCAGGAAAAAGGTCCTTCAAATGGAGGAAACTATTCGTGTTTTCAAAGGGATCGGAACACATGGCAGTGTTTCATATATAGACCTTTGCATATTTCCTGGTGTTCAATATCCAGAGAAATTGAAGACCCCTGATTTTGAGAAATATGACGGATTAGGGGATCCTTATACACATTTAAAGGTGTTCATAGGAGAGCTTGGGTCTTACGCAAAAAATGAAAAGCTCCGAATGCAGTTGTTTCAGAAAAGTCTGACTAGAGAAGCCCATTCATGGTATACCAGATTAGACAACTCTAAGATCCATAGTTGGGAAAAGCTGGCTCATGCCTTCCTTACTCAATCTGATTTTAGTCTCGAGATGGCTCTGGCCAGGTACCAAATTACCAAGGTAAGAAAGCGATCTAATGAGTCATTTAGAGAGTATGCTCAAAGGTGGAGGCGCCTTGCTACTCAAGTTATTCCTTCCATGATGAGAATCGAGAAATGGTTATGACCTTCATAGATGTCTGAGAGCTCCTTTCTATGAAAGAGTTCTATTTGGTATTGGCAAACCATTTTACGAAATGATTAAACACTGACGAGAGATGGTGAGATGTGATTGAAGTCCGGTAAAATTCAAGACCTAAGCGCTCTTAAAAGGCATTCTTTGAGCACATCCGATCCGATCTTATGAAAACAACCCTTGAGGGAATCCATAAAAAGAAAGAGGAGGATGTTTCCTTGATACTACAAGGACAAAAAGGCAATCCAAGCATACCTATCACGGAGGAGAAACTACTCCCTTTCCCGGCCTGACCTTCAAACCCTCCATTATTTAAAAGTGGAGAAATAAAAGCGACCTGAAGCGTTCACACCCTTAGGGGACTCGCTCGAGAATATTCTTGCTCTTACATTGCTCGAAGAAAATTACATCATCTTCTTCCACCAAACCAACCCTAATGGGAGGATTTTAATCTTACTTTCGGAAGTGTGCTTATCATGCCGGGGCACTGGACATGATACTCAAGATTGTTGGGCCTTGAAACATAAGATTCAAGATCTAATAGACAACGGTGAGATCGTGGTCACTAAACCAGATCAACCTCATATGCAAGACAACCCTCTTCCTCAACACAAAGAAGAAGAGGTCAACATGATCAGTTGGAGCACTGTACAAGGTTCCAATTCTAACGGCGAATCATCCCAACCCATCAAAGACGGTGTTGACAAATGGGATTATGCAAAGTTCCAGTTTACCATAGAACGAAAGATGAAAGCTCTTTCCAAACAAATTGAACAATTGGCAGAACTGGTGACCCACCAACATCAAGTCACACGCCAATTAATCAGGCAGGAGCATGCCTATCTTCTTCCTTTTGTTATGAATGCCTCCTCACCACCTTCAGAAAGCGAAGCTATGGAGGATAAGGCTGTGAAGCAAGCAAATGCTAAAGCCCGTCGGGATTTTGCCAATCAGAGGGAATTCACCTATTTGGGCCAATCTATGGAGGAGATACTTCAGATGTTGATCAACGAAGGAAGAATTACCTTCCTTCTCCCTCCCATCAATCCCGCTCGAGGCGGTTTAATCGATGAAATGTGTCGATATCATTCACATTCTCACGGTCACACACAACGAGAAGAATCTTTGGGCACTCCGCCATCTCATTCGAGAATCTTATTGATAGCGGTGTCCTGCAAATAGCGAGATGATTACCCGCATACAACTCAAGGGTGGGCATGCATGTCCTACCAAATGGAAGGGATCAGTTGCAGTTATATTCGAAGTGGATGATGAGACTGTCAAAGTATTTCTCATACAACCAATTCAACTCAGAGGAGTTGACAATCCTTTGAAAGTGGCCGTACTAGAGCCAATTTCTTTATCTTTTAGACCACAATATCCTGTCGTCAGCTTGCACAACGTTCCATGGAATTATGGAGAAGCTGAAGGATCCACGTCTCATACTACTGCTATAGTGTTGAAGGAAAATCCACTGTATCTTCCTCAACGGGTTGTTAAACCTACCTACGAAGCAAAGAGGAAGTTGCCCGTGGAGAAGATTGAAAAATTCCTCTGCAATATGGGCCACAATGAAGCCAAAGTGGTTTTAAGCTTGCGAGAAGCTCCACACCAGATTTTGATACTGGATTTGGTTTTCTCTTCCGAGGATCATCGGAAGATCTTGCTGAAGGTTTTAGAAGAAGCCTATTTGCCAAAATCAGTGGACGTGGAAAAATTTCAACATTTGGTTGATCACATTTTCAACAACAATGTGACATCCTTCACTGATGACGACATACCTCCCGAAGGGACCGGTCATTGCAAGCCTTTGCATATTATAGTTTTGTCTTTCGGGTATATGCTAGCAGGAGTATTGATAGATGGAGGCTCATCTCTAAATATCTGTCCTTATGCCACCTTGGTAAAGATGAATATCAATCTCAAGCGGATCCAAAGCAGCCACACGGTCATCAGAGCTTTTGATGGATCTCAGCAGAATGCCGTCGGAAAGATTGAGTTGCCAATTGAGATTGGTCCAAATACATTCAATGTATCCTTCCATGTCCTCAAAATAGACTCTGGATACAACCTGTTATTGGGGAGACCATGGATACACATGGCTGGAGCCGTTCCCTCCACACTACATCAACAACTCAAATACATTATCAACAACGATCTAGTCATCTCATCGGCTTGAGGCCAGATTATCCTGAACAAGGAACTCTATCAATTATCAGCTTCAATTCAAAAGTTGAACTGGCCAGTTTCCATACTCTGGAAGTGAGTAACACGCAATACCATTCTATTGGAGCGCCACTTCCCGTACCCAAGATTTCTGTCGAGGTTATGTCGACCACTCAAGAAATGATGTCATTGGGTCATCAACCTGGACAAGGGCTTGGTAAAGATAAGTAGGGTATTAAGCACCCTATTCAAATGTCCAGTCAAATTGGAATAGCCGGATTAGGCTATTCTGCCAGTTCCAGTTACAGGAATCCTCATAAGCACAAGCAGGTTCCTCAAGCTTCCGCCGCACGATGATTTTCTATACCTTTACCTCATGAGTTAATGAAATCTCCAGTAAAGGTTCCAGCACATGTTGTGGCTATGCTATTTCCAAAACCAGTGCCAATCAAAGCAAAAGAGGTGCTGATTCCTGATCCCAAAGTGGAAGAAAAGGAACAAAAATGTAAACATGACCTTGCCTTGATGATGGCAGGCATTCGCGTCATTGTTCATGATGAACATACAAACAGATACACCCCAGACGATGATTGCCAGATGTCATGGTTATCATTCGGGAGAAGGAGGATAATGACGATCCTTCCATCACTGTAGTCCATCAGGACTTTGCCTCGACAATTGGGCGGCAAGACTCCATTCATTGGTCGACGAGGGTAAAATGGGCGAGAAAAATCCCTCGCCGCCTGAGATAACTTTAATTGCTTGCTTTCCTTTACAAAGACTAGCGAGTTATTTTATTATGTACATGCTAACACTTTTGTATGATCGAGCAGATTGCATATATTAAGTGAAAGCATCTTTTGTTTGAGGACTACGAATTTAGATGTGCATGTCCTTGCGATGACATGCCTTCTCTCCACAAGGGCTATAACTTTGATGCAAAGTTGGACTCGAGACTTGATGGACATCAAGAGGATATTGAGACACCTCGGAGATTAAGGAATGGGTCATGCGACAAACCCAAACCCAATCTTGATCAAACCACTCCTTTCAATCTTGGAACCTTAGACAACCCTAAGCTAATCCAGTTGGTTCGGACCTTACCACAAATCAGCGAGAATGACATGGTTGCACTATTAACCCAATTCCAGGATGTGTTTGCCTGGTCTCATGAAGACATGGTGGGTTTGTCCACTGACATTGTTCTTCATCGCCTTCCCATCAAAGAAGGATTCAAGCCAGTTAGGCAAAAGCTCAGGCGATTGAAACCTAAATGGAGTTTAAAAGTTAAAGAGGAAATTGTGAAACAATTTGAAGCTGGCATCATCATGGTGTCTACATATTCGGAGTGGATATCCAACATTGTTCCCGTACCTAAACTAGGGGGAAAGGTGCGAGTTTGCGTGGATTATCAGGATTTGAACAAAGCTTGCCTTAAATATAGCTTTTTCGTGCCCTTTATCCACATTCTTATTGACAATACTGCTCAATACGACATGTACTCCTTTGCTGATTGCTTTGCGGGGTACCATCAAATTATATGGTATTGAGGAAGATCGTTGAAAAAGCGCTTTCATCACGCCTTGGGGAACCTTTTGCTACAGACGGTTGTCATTCGGCCTCATCAACGCCGGGGCAACCTATTAGCGAGCTATGATGGCTCTTTTCCACGATTTAATGCACAAAGAGATAGAGATCTACGTGGATGACATCATTGTCAAATCCCAGAAGGAGGATGACCACTTAGACCATCTCACAAAACTTTTCAATAGGTTGCGTAAGTACAACTTGAAGTTGAATCTCGCCAAGGCAAGTTGCTAGGTTTCCTAGTCAGCCACAAAGGGATTGAACTGGATCCTACCAAAATCCAGGCCATCAAGGAAATGTCCATTCCTCAGACAGAGAAGGAAATACGGGGATTTTTGGGAAGAATCAATTTCATTAGCAGATTTATTTCTCAACTCACAACAACCTATGAGCCTATCTTCAAGCTATTAAGGAAGAACTCCTCCATGAAATGGAATGATGAGTGTCATAAAGCCTTCCTTGCCATTAAAGAACAACTGATTAACGCTCCTGTTTTGGTACCTCCCAGGGATGATGTTCCCCTGTTCATGTACCTGTCCATAAATGACAATGCCATGGGCTGCATGCTGGGGCAGAAAAATAATAAAGGCCAAGAACAAGCTATCTATTACCTCAGCAAAAGATTCAGCATCAGTGAACACAAGTGCACTTTGATTGAGAAGACTTGTTGTGCTTTAGCATGGGCTTCCATGAGGTTACAACATTACCTCCATGGTCACACAACCCATCTCATATCCCGAATGGATCCTCTCAAGTATGTGTTCAGTAAGCCCATACTAAATTGTTGACTGTCCAGATGGCAGTTGATCCTACAGCAATTTGACATCGTCTACGTGATGCAAAAGTCTGTCAAAGGTCAAGGAATTGCGGATCAACTGGCCGCCGCACCTGTAGGGGATTACAAACCCTTAGAAACATACTTTCCCGATGAAGGGGTGATGATAATTCAGTTACAACATCAGTACAATACATGCCGTATGTGGAGAATGTATTTTGATGGAGTCATAATATCTGAAGGATGCGGAGTGGAGCAGTTTTAATATCCAGATGCGGGGAGCGATATCCGTCGTAGTCAAATTGCGATTTATCGGCACCAACAACATAGGTGAGTATGAAGGTGTATCATGGGGCTAAAACTTGCCGTTCAATGGGTATCGAGGCGATTAATGTCTTTGGGGATTCGAATTGGTAATCAAGCAATCCACGAGAATCTATCAAACCAAAGAATTACATTTCTTTGCCTTACCATCGGCAAGTTTCTGAGATGGCTTTGGAGTTGAAGAAATCTCCTTTCTACACATTCCTCGTAATTGGAATGATTTTGCAGATGCATTAGCAATGTTGGCCTCCTTGGTTTACATATCGGACAAGGAAAACATGCCAAACATCACGTTTACTCTGTAAAGAGCCCCAATTTATGGGAATTACGTTGGAGAAGTATCGGATGAGCTACCTCCCATCCACAACCCTTGGTATCAATGCATCAAGGAGCATCTACGAGATGGATCTACACCCGCTGAGGCGAGCCTAACTGAGAAGAGGCGGATTCATCGACTTGCTATGAAATTCTACCTGAGCGGAGATGCATTCTACAAAAGAGATGTTGGATTAGGTCTCCTCAGATGTCTGGACAAAGACCAAGCTTAGAGACTCATGGATGAGATCCATGGTGGAGTATGTGGCCCACACATGAGCGGCCCCTTACTTGTCAAGAAAATTCTCAAAACGGGACATTATTGGCTTACACTCAAAGCTGACTGTGATGATCATGTCAAGAGGTGCTATCAATGCCATATTCATGGGAATGCTATCCACGCCCCTCCAAGGGAACTCCACAATATGAGTTTGCCATGGCCCTTCTCAATGTGGGGAATGGATGTGATCGGGCCCATTGAGCCCAAAGCCAGTAATGGACATCGATTCATATTCATCATGATCGACTACTTCACCAAATGGGTAGAAGTAGCATCTTTCCCCAAGGTCACTAAAGAAGTTATCATTGCTTTCATCAGAAACAATGTCATCTGTTGATATGGACAACCAGAGGTCATTGTGTCAGACAATGCTAAGAACCTCAACAACAAAATGATGGAGGAGTTATGCAGAAAATTCCACATCAAACATCTCAACTCCGTCATCTACCGTCCAAAGATGAATGGTGCTGTTGAAGCGGCTAATAAAAACATCAAGAAGATCATGCAGAAAATGTTCGCCAATCATAAAGGATGGCCTGACATCTTGCCTCTGACTCTATTAGCCTACAGAACTTCCATGCGAACTTCCACTGGGGCAACCCTCTACTCATTAGTCTATGGGATGGAAGCAGTGCTCCCCATAGAAGTGGAAATGGAATCCCTCAGAGTATTGATGGATGCTCAGTTGGATGAAGACCAATGGGTACAAGACAGGTATCACCAATTGTCACTGATAGACGAAAGGAGAACCGCGACAATCTTTCATGGTCAGTTATATTAGCGAAGGATCGCACGATCCTACAACAGAAAAGTCTGACTACGGCAATTCAAACAATATGACTTGGTTTTGAAGAAGATCATTGACAACCAAGATCAGTCTAAGGGAAAATTCACTCCTAACTGGGAAGGCCCATTTGTTGTCAAGGAAGTGTTGACAGGAGGTGCTCTCAAATTGCAGGAAATGGATGACGATGAATTTCCACAGCTTATCAACTCGAACACAGTGAAACGGTACTATGTCTGAAGTTACCATCAAACAAGCATCCTGGTTTTGATCCTCAAATCACCCGTCATTCCGGTTTTGAACCCTTTCCTTTATACATACTCTTCTGCCCCTCAGAAAACATACACTTCAAGCCAAGACTTTGGTTTTTACTTCATTTCAAACCTTTCATACAACCTCGGTTATCACGAAGGCGGATTTAACCTCTCACAATTTGGTTATCACGAAGGCGGATTGAACCTTTCACACTGCAGTTTATCCACGAAGGCGGGATTAAACTTTTCTACGCTGCGGTTTGTCACGAGGGGCGAGGATCAAACTTTTTACACACTTGCAGTTTATCCCCATTATGGGATCAAACTTTCTTCTCCCCGTAGTATAGCCTGCACATGGGATTCACACTTCTCTTTGCCTTTAATTCGTCTTGAGAGGCGAACTATGTCGACCTGATCTCCTTGATACCCGGGGGTACGTAGGCAACCATATTCTCTATGGCCCAGTCGCAATAAAGAAAAACAACAAAAATATTTCTACCCTTTCTCTATAAAACAACAAAAACAACAAAAATACTTCTACACCCATCTGCCTTCCGCATTCAGCGTTGAACCTCCTACACTAGGTTCGAACTACGTAGACTTGATCTCCTCTTCAATAGGAGTACGTAGGCAGCCATTCATGGTGCAGTCTAACCCCTACTTGAACAATATACTTGTCACATGGTACTGGGATCAATCTTCAATTTGCCCCATTTCATCGGTTTCAGATCAAAGGGATGGAATTACCCAACCTCTTCTCACAAATAGAAGATTCAGTGACCATCTAAGCTACGATCGTGCCTCAAAGAGCAATACCAACCCATAAGAGATGGAATTAACTAGGCTTCTCATAAATATAAGTACTGACGACCATCTGTGGTGCGGTTAATCTCAAAGAGGAAGAAACTACCCTCCTCTCCACTTTTCCATACAGATACCAGTCCCAAGACACCAAAGATGGTAGGGATTTACAAAAATCAATGATCCATTTTGAGAGATCTTGCGACG
This sequence comes from Panax ginseng, assembly GCA_020205605.1. Lineage (NCBI taxonomy): Eukaryota > Viridiplantae > Streptophyta > Magnoliopsida > Apiales > Araliaceae > Panax > Panax ginseng. The sequence continues at coordinate 42,816,250 of CM035132.1, forward strand.
TCTCAATGTCCATCTATCAAGGATAAGTTCAGAATGCATCAAGATCACAAGGCCACGGAGAAGCAGTGCAAACATCAAGAAAGTATCGAGGCATAACTAAAAGGAAGTGAATCAAAATATATTTCCGCCATATATAATCTTGTTTGATATATACATACGTGTTGTACATGACAAAATGGCTAAGCTGCTACATGTCTACGCAGGAAAATACAAAGCTATCTCTGAGATCTCGTATGTATGCGGACTATCAGATCTAACATAGCATCCCTCTCTGAAGATGGAGGAAGCACTGCAAGCTCCTTCCCAAGGGTATCTACACGAGCTAGCAGATCAGAGGCTAACTGCATGGTGGCATAATGCTCATTAATGTAAGTACTCATGTCGACAAGACTGACAGTCATCTGGGATCTAACTGAAGTACTGTCTGTAATGGCCACATCCCTAGTAGATAAGGCGGCATCCCGCTCCATTATCAATACATCCCTGGCTGATCTAGCCTCATCCCTCTCCAACAGAGCGGTATCTCTCTCATCAAGAGCTGTCAACATCGCGGCCCTAGCCCTATCTCTCTCATAGGTCATCAGATGTAAGCTCTGCTCCAAATGCTGTGCCGAATACTGAGTAACAGTGGTACTCAGTGGGAGAATCCATCACAAATACTGGCAGCCCAGCAGTCAAGTCATCGGTGGGAATAATAGCCTCCTTTATAGGCTCCTCATCATCAGAATCAGTCCCCTGCACTGTGGATACTGCCGTAGCCGATGCAGTCTCTATCTCCATCTATGCGGAATACTTTGCAGAACAACCTGGATGACTAACAGAAAACTCAAATGACTCTCGTGATCCCAACAGCATACAAACTGGATCATCCTCCGTGATAAATGGTGGTGTGTGCAAGCCTTGACTCTTGCCCCTCATACGGATGAAAATCCTGGCGGGTCAAATTGACACATCACGGCCGATGGGTGGTAAGTAATCATGGCCCTCAATCCGGCCCGGAGGAGATAATCCATGCCCGAGCATGAGTAATGAAGTGTGTGAGGGTGAACTAAGCCACGAACACGGTAATATGGAAAGCGGATCCCTAATCCCCGGAAAAAGTGACCACAATGCAACATCTGTGCACTCAGAGGTGAAGCAAAAGGAGTATGACATGGCTATCTCTGGGTGAAACAAAACCCCGCGTAAATCTAAATGTGCTAATCGGTCTCAAGTGTGACATAAACCACACATCACAAGATGACCGAACTACCTGTAAACACTCCTGCCGGATAAGTGCAGTAATATGTAGCTGACCTCAGAGTCTCTGCAATGATCATGGTACAATGGTATGACCCTCCCTAAGAGCTCTCATTGCCATAATGACGCCGATATCCAGCTCATCCATGTACCGCGGCATGAAGACGTATGACAATACGCACAGAAGCAGTACATCTACTCTGGCTAAACACCAATGATCCTCCAGTGTGGTGAAATCCCGGAATACCGTGCATAGCTATCCTCGAGCCAAACATCAAAAATAGGAATATTTGGGATATCACGTGGTAGGATGTAATCTAAATCTGGACCACTCTACGTCTCAATCCGATGAGGGTCATGAAGCTATCCGCTCATGTCTCCATAGCCATATGCACGCGCGAGGTCTATTCAATGACAAAGATCATCAACGTGCATACTCCTCCAAAGTAGGAGTCAACTCACGGGTCCCAAATCGAAAAAACTGTCTCTCCGATACCGGTGCTCAAAGCATGCCCTCTACAAATCTGTGGGGAACCGAAACATCAATAGGGTCATAGTATGTCTTGCGACAAAATCATCTACGATCACCATGTATCGATGGTGATATACTATCATACCATGAAATAAGATACCACTACCACCACAAATGGTGGGGTATGAACAATCTGACTAATCGTCGAAGAAGACATTCAGACGGGGTAGTGTCATAAGACCATCCAGGTCAATCTTTGAATATCTCTGGACATACATACATATGCATAACATAATAACATGCATGATACAATAGATGGCAATATGATATAGGGAATGGAAAACTGTACATACATTCCTAAGTATATCATCATCTAATACATCTCTGTACAACTAAAATACAGAGAAATGGGGTGAAGCTACCCAACATATAACATAGGCCTATCAAAAGAGATAGCGAGAAATACATCAGAAAAAGTTAAGAGTGTCGATGTCTACATCATCGATCCTGTCCACCTGATGTAACTCCTCTTGAGTCACTAGATCTCTATCTACAGGGATGTCAGACCGATACAAAAGAGGATCTGTCATGGCCAAGCAAAACCATATGGGTCACCGAGGGACCATCGCTGTGGTGGAAGGATCAAAAGTATATCTACCTTTGCGGGATCTACGCCCAAATGCCGAATGAAAAGATGTGACCGGTCCAGCTGCCGAGTCAATCTGTCAATCTGTGTCACATGAGTCGGATCTCTGACATAGGCTAGCCAATCCGTCATTATCACGGATCTTAGAAACATATGTGACGCCCCCAAAATATGTATACATCACCCATTTTGAGTCATCAATAACATGGTACATAAACAACTACAACTTTATTAATACAATATGAAAACTGTGAGTTTAAATACAAATATTATCATCTAGACAATATTTACACCCAAATAAGTCCTTATTACAATTATTGGTACATTATTTTATAAAAATGGTGAGGACTACTAAAACAACTTTCTAGAATCATCATTCCATACCCCGACTAGAACTCGCTACATTCTCGCCTCCTTAGAAAAAAATGGAACAAAAAGGAAAAGGGTGAGCTCAACTAGCCCAGTAAAGAATATTATGACTAAGATAATATAGAATAAATTATCGTTAGTCTTTAACAGGGAAAAATCTGATAAAATACAATAGACAACAAGTTTCAGATCAATATTCGCAACGGAAATAATAATTCATAGAAGAGATACGTAGAGAATGAAATCTACTTTTATCTATGAATTTAAAAGTCCATCATCAATATTTTATCCCAGTAACATCAATCAATATTCATCTTGAATCAAATATTCATCTTTGCATTATGAGCCAAAAGATATTCATCGATCGAATATGTTCATCTCAACACTGTACATCTTTGCACTACAAAAGCCAAAGATATTTATCAAAAATTCATTCATCTTTGCACTACAGGCCAAAGAAATTCAGTAATACCATCATTTAGGACTAAGGATGATGAAAAATATTTTAAAGAAAATGAATCCAGTGAAACAAAAGAGCAAATATTAAGGATTCGTACTTTAAACAGTCCAAGTTCAAAAATACTTCATTAATAATCATAGTGAAGTAAAATTCAAGAATGATCAAAACATGGATACAATCAAAGCTAGTATCTATAATAGATATTTTGGACAAAAAACAAAAATTTAATTTTCCTGTAAATAGTGCCGTATTCGTGAATAGTGCCGTATACGTGAATAGTGTCGTATAGGTGAATAGTAACTCTGACACTAAAAGACAAGAATTACACAAGAAAAATCTTACCAATAATCCGGTATAATGATATTTGAAGAAATAATATCATTTTAAAAAAAATAATATCCCTTACCTTGAAAAGATTGTACTTCTAGTTGGAATACCGGATATAGTGCTGAAGGGAACTTGCACCGTATAGCAACACTCAAAGTATCAAAATACTCACAAGAATACGCTCGATAATATAGAGAGAGAAAGGGAGAGAAAACTTCAGTTTCTGGTGTGATTTTCAATTTTAACCTAAACACCCTATTTATAGGTAAATGCTTAGAACACCAAAGTAGAAAATTTAATAAAATAATAATATAATTAACAAAATTCAATCCCACCTTAGACAACTGATCTCAGCTCATTTTGCACATGTTAGTGTAGCCCAAAAAACGTTTTTCTTAATAAACATCATTAAAACTTCCAAAAATCAATTATTCTGGAACTTCGGAACTTCAATAATTCATAATAAATAGACCTTTTATCAGAAAAATTCAAATCTTATGTCTTTTTCATAAGAAATTCCATTTTCTACAACTTTGTAAGTTTAAGTTTTTCTAAATTTCAAACAGAAGTTGACCGAAATCCATAAACGGACGATTACGGGCTATAAACCAATTTCAGTCAAGAAATGAGGTCCACCGACATGTTTAACATGTTTTAAACATTAATTGTAACAAAAATACTCCTCCTCATATACTCATATATCCCATATTCAATGTAAAAATATCACCATTATTATATTATTAAAATATAATAATATATTTAAATGAATTATTTATCAGAAAAGATAAAATAACAATTTTTCAACAATTGTCACATTAAATTTTTTTTCCATCTATATCCACATAAAATGAATATTTTTCTTATCATATAAATCAATAATTAATTATTTATAAATAATATTATAGAATCACAATAATCGACAACCGGCGGTTCAGTGAAAGAGGGGCTTTTAATAAGGATTTCTCCTTCTTTGCCAAGTAATTAGGTGACCAAACCTCCGCTAGATGAACTTTTTAGACATTGCCAATAATGTTATCTAATAATATTATTCAAATAATATGAATTATTGATCGATAATGAAAATCTTGTGTAGTGACAATTATTAAAACAACAATAATATAAAATATCAATGTTGCAATTATTGAATCAATAAAATAAAATATTGAGCGAAGTAATTCTCGTAACAATTATTGAGTAATGCCTTCCTACGTAAGAATCAATAATTGATGCAATACTGCAGTGTCTACTTATGTTTTAACCATACGGGTATTCCAACAAGATACTTGTGTAACAACTACGCCAATTATTTATAAACAACTTATACTTGTCGTTTTCTTCATCCAATCGCTTTCTGTTATGGGGCCCACACAAGGTTGCGTCATCGTACGAATATTCCACGACAGTAAGAATATTCCACGACCAAACAAATATTCTCCGATAAAAATGAATATTTTATAACCACTTGCATATTTGAAATATTTGCGCTTTTTACCCATAACTAACCACATTAATCAAATCAACCCTTACTATTTCAAAATAATAAATAGAGAAAATTTGATTTTATTTATAATAAGTTGGGGTCTTACAACCTCCCCTCCTTATGAAATTTCATTCTCAAAATTGACGTACGTACCTGGTGTTTCGAAAAGGTGAGGATACCTCGCTTTCATTTCCGTTTCCAACTCCCAGGTCATTTCCTCAATAGCATGGTTTCTCCACAAAACTTTAACTTGTGGTATGACCTTTGTACATAAGACATGCTCCTTCCTATCCAAGATCTTAACAGGTACCTCCTCGTACGTTAAGTCTTCGACTATCTCATCCGGTTCTAACTCAATAACGTGGTTCGGGTCTTTCACATATTTACGAAGCACATATATATGAAAAAAATTGTGAACACGAGACATATTTGGAGGTAACGCAAGTCTATAGGCTACATTTCCTACTCGGTCAAGAATCTGAAATGGACCAATAAATCGTGGATTGAGCTTTCCTCTCTTCCCGAATCTTGTAACTCCCTTCAATGGGGCAACACGCAACAATACATGATCCCCAATACTAAATTCCACGTCCTTTTGATGAAGATCCGCATAACTCTTTTGTCGATCTTGAGCCGTTTGTATACGTTGTCGAATCATTTGGATCTTTTCCGTAGTCATACGTACCAACTTGGGTCCCAACAATTTTGCTTCACCCACCTCATCCCAACATATTGGAGAGTGACACTTTCGTCCATATAATGCTTCGAATGGAGCCACACCCATACTTGCCTGATAACTGTTGTTGTAGGAGAATTCCACCAATGGTAAATACTTATCCCAACTCCCTTTGAAATCTAGGACACAGAGTCTTAATAGATCTTCAAGAGTTTGAATAGTCCTCTCTGATTGTCCGTCCGTTTGAGGATGGTATGCCGAACTGAATCGTAAATCCGTGCCCATAGCTTTTTGCAAGCTAACTCAAAATTGTGAAGTGAATCTTGGGTCAATATCCAAAACTATGGATACTGGCATGCCATGCAATCTCACAATCTCATTTACATACATATGAGCAAGACGTTCAAGGGAATAAGTCTCCCGTATCGGCAAGAAATGAGCAGACTTGGTTAATCTATCAACAATAACCCAAATAGCATTTATGCCTTGAGAAACCGTGGGAAGACCCGTAATGAAATCCATGGTAATGTGTTCCCACTTCCATTTCGGAATCTCAAGTGGTTGCAATGGACCCTTTGGCACTTGATGCTCCGCCTTTACACGTGGACAAGTTAAACACCTCGAGATAAACTTTGCAATCTCTCTCTTCATATTGTTCCACCAAAATGTGTGTGAAGATCACGATACATTTTGGTACTTCCGAGATGGATTGCAAGCGTGTATTATGTGCCTCCGTCATGATCTTGTACTTCAAATTAGAGTCGTTAGGAACACAAAGTCTGGAGTGGACTCGAAGTATTCCTTCTTCATCGATTCTTGCTTCCGGAATAGCACCCCTCTTGTACTTTCTTCTTCATACGCATCACTCCGGTTCACGTGGCTTGAGCAACTTTAACTTCATCGATTAAAGTTGGTTCTATGCGATACTTGACATCATCCTTTTCGTTCCACCATATGATCTTCTACTCAATGCGTCACTACCACGTTTTGCTTTTCCAAAGATGGTATTGAATGGTGTGGTCATAATCTTTTAATATTTCGAGCCAACGCGTCGTTGTCGCATGTTGAGTTCCTTTTGGGTGAAGAAATATTTGAGGTTTTTATGGTCCGAATATATCTCCACTTTCTCTCCATATAGATAGTGCCTCTAGATCTTTAGAGCGAAAACGACTGCTGCCAACTCTAGATCATGAGTAGGATAATTCCTCTCATATTCTTTAAGTTGTCGCGAGGCATAGGCTATGACTTTCCACGTTGCATGGGAACACATCCAACCCTTTGCTCAAGCATCGGCAGAGATAACAAATCCATCCGAACTAGATGGTATTGTCAGAACATGTGCCGAAATGAGTCTCCTCTTGAGCTCTTGGAAATTCTTCTCGCATTCCTCGCTCCATACAAATTTTGTATCTTTCCGAGTCAGCTTATTTAACGGAGTAGCGATTCGAGAAAATCCTTCCACGAATCTCTAATAATAACCAATTTAAGCCCAAAAAGCTACGTGCTTGATTCTGCCATCAGCTTCGGTTGCTCCCAACTTTGTATTGCCTCAATCTTCGCCGGGTCAACAGATACTCTATGTTTTGACACCACGTGCTCAAGGAATGCTACTTCCTCAAGCCAGAATTCATATTTCTTCAACTTGGCATATAGCTTGTTTTCACGAAGCCTTTGGAGTACCAGCTTCAAATGGTGCTCATGATCTTCACGGCTTTTGGAATATATGAGAATGTCATCAATAAAGACAACAACGAACTGATCCAAATAGTCTTTGAATACTCGGTTCATCATATCCATGAATGCCGCAGGAGCATTAGTCAATCCAAAAGACATGACTAAAAATTCATAATGCCCGTATCGAGTTCTGAAGGCAGTCTTTGGAATATCCTCAGTTCTAATCTTCAGCTGATGATATCCAGAATGAAGATCGATCTTTGAAAAGAATTGTGCTCCTTACAACTGGTCAAACAGGTCATCAATACGAGGTAACGGATACCTATTCTAGATGGTGACATGGTTCAATTCTCGATAGTCAATACAAAGTCTTATACTCCCGTCTTTCTTCTTTACAAATAAAACAGGAGCACCCCAAGAAGATGTACTAGGATGAATGAAACTGATGTCCAATAACTCCTTTAGTTGGACCTTTAACTCCCGAAGTTCAATAGGAGCCATTCGATATGGGGTTTTAGAAATGGGCTTTGTACCAGGTTCAAGATCAATAAAGAATTCAACTTCACATTCTGGGGGTAGACCGGGAATTTCTTCAGGGAACTCGTCAGAAAATTTACTAATAACAAGAATATTATTCAAATCTGACGTGTCTTTATTCAAATCCATAACATGGGCTAAGAAAGCTTGACATCCGTTTTTCAATAAACGAATAGCTTTATGACTAGATATGACAGTGATTGATTTTAATGGTTTAGTTTCTTGAATTCGTACAACTGGTTGGTTAGGAATATGAAAACTAACAACCTTACGAAAATAATCAATTTTGGCATGATGAGTAGTTAACCAATCAATCCCTAAAATCACATCAAAAGCAAGTATCTTTAAAGAGATAAGGTCAATAGGTAATGTGATGGTGCCAACTTGGATCAAACAAGATTTATAAGCAAGTGGATGTGATGAAAGTTTTCTCTAATCTGAGTCTCCACAGATAAATCAAAGTCTAATTTCTCCGGAGTTAAGTTTAAACGTTGAGCACAAGAAGGAGAGATAAATGAATGGGTAGCACCGGTATCTAGTAAGGTATAAACTTAGCAAGAATTTATGATTAGCTTACCCATGATCACCTCGTTTGGGTTCCTCGCATTTTGACTAGTCACGACAAACGCTCTTCCAAGAACCGTTGACTTTGACTTTTTTGGGACAGCCTTTTGAGTCACCATCCCCGCTGGACTTGGTTTCGCTACCGTACAATCTCGAGCAATATGTCCTTCTTTTCCATAATTATAACATACCTTGAACTGTTGTGGGCGGGTTTGAAATGATATGTCCTTTTTTTCCACATTTATAAGATATCTAACGGTGGTGGTCGTTCTCCTCCTAGAACCGATTCTTCTTTGGTGTTGACGTCTTCACATGGTCATTGTTGAATCTCCTCTTTTTAAAATCTCCTCCCATCTCGCTTCTTCTATTCTCATGGCCATGATTACCACCAGAGTGGTTACCGCCTTTATCCATATTCTTCTTTCCCCGCTGGTTATCGTTGTTCTGATGACTGCTGTCACCAGTATGATCCTGGTTATGGTCCCTTGGTTGAACGTACTCGTTATCTCACTCTAACAATTGAGCCTTGTTGACAACATCTGAATAGAGAGAACATTTATGAGAAATGAGATACTGACGTATGCCGGGTTTCAAACCTTTCAGAAACATCCGCGTCATACGTTCCTCATTCTCCACTAAATGAGGTGCAAACCTGGATAACTCTGCAAACTTTGCCTCGTACTGGGACACCGTCATGGTATTTTGTTCCAATCTAATGAACTCCACTTCCTTCATATGACGAATACTTTCAGGAAAGTACTTGTCATTGAAAAGTTTGTAAAACGTCTCCCAAGACATGCTGAGTGTGGCTGGATGGGTACGCTTCACAGATTTCCACCAGTAATCTGCCTCATTACGGAATATAAAGGTGGCGAATGGAACCTTCTGTTCCTCCGTGCATCCCAAGACATCGAATATCTTGGTGATTTGTTTGACCCACGTTTCTGCCTTAATCAGATTCGGCTTTCCCCAGAATTCTGGTGGTCCCAACTCTTTGAACTGCTTGGCTATGACAAACCGTGCGTTGTTATCATTTCGACCTGTTTATTGTACATGAGTCTCCCTCGTCTGATTTTGCATGAACTGTAAAAAGCTTCTAAACATCCCGTTGTTCATTATCTGCTCAGTGGTGTTGTTCACAGGAGGAACATTGCCAGCCTGTTGCACGTTCTCCTCGTTGGTGAGTAAAGGTGTCTCCACGATCTCATTTACTTCACTGTTAACATTCTCAGTCGACATTCTCAAATACGGCCATAAAACAAGGGTTAATTAAGGAAATCAACATATCACATAATATCCCTATATACTGACCAACTAACAAATAAGCTTAGGTAGGACACACTAGCGAAGGATTTACTCATCTCTCCCCTCCTAGTTCTATTCCCCGATCTCCGCCAGAAATCATATCCCTAAGCTCTATACCAACTGTGACACCCCCAAAATAGGTATACATCACCCATTTTGAGTCGTCAATAACATGGTACTGAAATAACTATAACTTTATTAATACAACATGAAAACTGTGAGTTTAAATACAAATATTGAAATCAGACAATATTCACACCCAAATAAGTCTTCATTACAATTATTGGTACATTATTTTACAAAATGGTAAGGACTACTAAAATAACTTTCTAGAATCATCATTCCACACCCCGAGCTAGAAACTCGCTACATTCTCGCCTCCCGAGAAGAAAAATGGAACAAAAAGAAAAGGGTGAGCTCAACTAGCCCAAGAAGAATATTATGACTAAGATAATATAGAACAAATTATCGTTAGTCTTCAACAGGAAAAATCGATAAAATACAATAGACAACAAGTTTGGATCAATATTCGCAATGAAATAATAATTCATAGAAGAGATATGTAGAGAATGAAATCTACTTTTATCTATGAATTTAAAAGTCCATCATCAATATTTTATCCCTGTAACATCAATCAATATTCATCTTGAATCAAATATTCATCTTTGCACTACAGGCCAAAGATATTCATTAGTCGGTCATGTTCATCTCAACACATGTACATCTTTGCACTACAGGCCAAATATATTCATCAAAAATTCATTCATCTTTGCACTACAGGCCAATGATATTCAGTAATACCATCATTTAGGACTAAGGATGATGAAAAATATTTTAAAGAAAACGAATCCAGTGAAACAAAAGAGCAAATATTAAGGATTCGTACTTTAAACAGCCCAAGTTCAAAAATACTTCATTAATAAACATAGTGAAGTAAAATTCAAGAATGATCAAAACATGGATACAATCAAAGCCAGTATCCATAATAGATATTTTGAACAAAAAACAAAAATTTAATTTTTACGTGAATAGTGTCAGATATCGTGAATAGTGTCGTTATACGTGAATAGTAAATTCCCGACACTAAAAGATAAGAATTTCACAAGAAAAATCTTACCAATAATCCCAGTATAATAATATTAGAAGAAATAATATCATTTTAAAAAAATAATATCCCTTACCTTGAAAAGATTGTGATTTAAATTGGAATCTGGATATAGTCTTTGAAGGAACTTTGCCGTATATAGCAACAAATCAAAGTATCAAAATACTCACAAGAATACGCTCGATAATATAGAGAGAGAAAGGGAGAGAAAACTTCAGTTTCTGGTGTGATTTTCAATTCTAACCTAAGCACCCTATTTATAGGAAAATGCTTAGAACACCAAAGCCGAAAAATTTAATAAAATAATAATATAATTAACAAAATTCAAGCCCACCTTAGACAACTGATCTCAGCTCATTTTGCACATGTTAGTGTAGCCCAAAAAATGTTTTTCTTAATAAACATCATTAAAACTTCCAAAAATCAATTATTCTGGAACTTCGAAACTTCAATAATTCATAATAAATAGCCCTTTTATCAGAAAAATTCGAATCTTATGTCTTTTCCATAGAAAATTCCATTCTCTACAACTTTGTAAGTTTAAGTTTTTCTAAATTCCAAACAGAAGTTGACCGAAATCCACAAACGGAGGATTTTACGGGTTATAAACCAATTTCAGTCAAGAAATGGGGTCCACCGACATGTTTAACATGTTTTAAACATTAATTGTGACAAAATACTCCTCCTCCTCATATACTCATATATCCCACATTCAATGTAAAAATATCACCATTATTATATTATTAAAATATAATAATATATTTAAATGAATTATTTATTAGAAAAGATAAAATAACAATTTTTCAACAATTGTCACATTAAAAATTTTCTCCATCTATATCCACATAAAATGAATATTTTTCTTATCATATAAATCAATAATTAATTATTTATAAATAATATTATAGAATCACAATCATCGATAAACCGTGCGGTTCCCGGAAAGAGGGGCTTTCTAATAAGGATTTCTCCTTCTTTGGCCGTTGCAATTAGGTGACCAAACCTCTCGCTAGATGTAACTTTTTAGACATTGCCAATAATGTTATCTAATAATATTATTCAAATAATATGAATTATTGATCTGATAATAAAAATACTGTGTAGTGACAATTATTAAAACAATAATAATATAAAATATCAATGTTGCAATTATTGAATCAATAAAATAAAATATTGAACAGTAACTACTGTAACAATTATTGAGTAATGCCTTCCTACGTAAGAATCAATAATTGATGCAATACCGTGTGCTACTGTGTTTTAACCACCGGGTATTCCAACAGTATTAACGGTAACAACTACGCCGTTATTTATAAACAACTTATACTTGTCATTTTCTTCATCCAATCGCTTTCCGTTATGGGGCCCACACAAGGTTGCGCCGTCGTACGAATATTCCCCGACAGTAAGAATATTCCACGACCAAACGAATATTCTCCGATAAAAATGAATATTTTATAACCACTTGCATATTTGAAATATTTGTGCATTTTACCCATAACTAACCACATTAATCAAATCAACCCTTACTATTTCAAAATAATAAATAGAGGAAATTTGATTTTATTTATAATAAGTTGGGGTCTTACACCATATCCCCCATAAACTGTGTGGCACGGGTCTGAGCTCCAATCGTACGAGGGATCCACCAATGCTGGAACATCTCCTGAGAACAGGGGCCCTCTGACAATGTAAAACCGTCAATCCCCATCAATGGGATGTCAATGACGGGTGATCTGTGAAATGTGCCAATAACGCCGCTGGCAGGAGGCAAGATCAGATACGAATCTCTCCCGTAGTGCTCCTAATAGCACGCTCTCCTAAATAAAGCTCCCATCCTCCATCTGTGAAGAGAGGAATCCTGCGGGTGGAAATGACGTACTCAACTCCAGTCGGGTACCCATCCTCAAAACCAACTCCCAAATGCTCTCCAGAGTAGGGAATCCATATGATAACATCGGCTGTCAATAACTCCAACTGTAGGCTACAATGAGTGAAACCCTCAGCAACAGGGACCTCCGCCAGTATGGAATGATGCCATCTCCGTCCTCGTTGATAGGTATCTAAACCTAACACGCTTACAGGACGCAAACAAGGAAGCCTCTCATAGGCCCAAAACTGCCAACACAAAGGCAAACATCTGCTGTCAGTCAACACTCTTAACCCATACATGGGAAAAGACAAGAGAAACACTCACCAGCAGAAATGGGTAGAATCCTAACCACACCTCGGTCAAGCCCTGCGATCGCATGCGCATTCCCCTGAGGAAGTAGGCAAAGGTGTAGGAACCCCAATCATACTCTCCTATACGTTCCACGTGTCGAGTGGCGCTGATCAAAGCGAAAGACACCGTAGAAGAGTTATCTACTATGAAGCAACCCCTAATGATCATCAGGAATAATCGCCGGAGAACGCGATCCCTGACTTTCACATCATCGGGTATAGGCACACTCAACAGCCCGCTCATAGCATCTACGCTCAAAGGACCTATATGAACAGTTCTACCTTTGAGCGCCTCCGCCGGAACTCCCAACAAGGATCTTACGGCAGTAGGGGTAATATCCGCCGTGCAAGGCACCGGCTCCCCTCTAAACTCCATACCTGTGATAAACCGCCAATCCATCGGCGTCATCATCACCTCGCAATCCAGCAAATGGAGTGATTGAGTCTAGTGAAACCACCGCTCAGACAATGCCCTGAGGTAACCCCAGGGACAGCGATGGGGTAGAATGGAGAAGAACCTCCCGAATCCCCAGCCATGGACGATCGCTCTGTAGTCATCATGCAAGGCCTGATACATAGAGTGGATGCTAAACCAGTTCCCTCAAGGCTGTGTGAAGCCGGGAACCTACATCAAATACAGATCAACATCAGACTCCTTGACTCCTCATCAATAGGAAATAAGGAAGATTAAAGATCTAACTTCATACCTTGTTTGCGTGCAGGTATACTGAAGGATGCCTACTCAAGTCACTCAGAAGATCTGGGTTCGCCACTTGAATACCTGGAAATTCCCTACGGGGAACACATATAGCAGGAGCATGAACCTCGATCGGTGCACCCTCCTCCTCGTCCTCGACATTCGGCACTTCAACCCGAATAGGATGTATCACCACCTCCGCCAAGCGACGAGGCTGTCTAACAGAACGGTGCTGAGGCTCTTCAAAAGCCCTCCTCCGTACACCAGAAGTGGTCCTGCGGGAACTACTCGGCTGATTCGGATCCATGATACCTGGACAGCAAGTCTCCAAATCACCTCAGAAAGGGTGTGGTAATTTCTTACCTGGAGTCTTTTCAAAATGCATTCTATGATTACATGCATGCATGCATTGTTTTAACATACATATCTGATGAGAGTTAAAAATGCATGACTACTACCAATACCTATATTTTGGGAAAATTTTGCCATAGCCCCTTTGTAAATGGGACTATCCACATGCACATAGGCATGACTAGGTGGCCATTCAAGAACACACCTATACACGGTCATATACATCCTCAGATGCATCAATACATTGCAAAAAAAAATCCGTAAGTGCGGTCTAATTACGAGGATTATTTTGCTTGTCTACCTTTACTCATTTGTCCTCATATAGGATAAGAAATGACGAGAAAAGGTGCCAATTTGACTATTTCAAAAGTTAAATTTTTCACATCATTATATTTAGCATGGTTTAATACTAACATTTGCTATGTTGAATATTTTTATCAAGTCATATCAAGATGCATATGCACTACTATGTGTCTAAATGCATTTTATGCGATAAGTCATTTCCAACTGGATGAAATGGAAAAAATACATGCATGTGTTACTGTGATGATGAAGAATGCTTATACGGCAAGGAGAATATGCGTAAAGTTGCCTAAACTCAACGAGATCCAAGAAGAGCTCTCGGATTTCCTTCATTACAAGAACTTGAAAATGACTTATGAAAGCAAACGATTGCCTATACATAGCACGGTTGGTCAGTTAGCTAACCTGCGGCTCCTCTCAGTAGTACACCTGCGGCACTCCTACATGGGTCCCACACCTTGGCTCGCTCCGATTAGAGTTGCAAAGGAGATCTCATGTCGAAAAGGCCAAATCAGAATAAAAGTGCTACGCGATTGAGCGGAATAAACGAAATCCTCGGTTTTCGCGTCGGTCGAGTTAAACTCCCGAAATCGTCTCAAAGGTATTCGCTTTGAATGCGGGGTATACTATACCAATGAGCTCAGCTTTCATAGATCATGCTCGGAAATACCCCACAAAGGTCTGATGCCGTCAATGAGTGTTAGGCAACCCTGACATATCCCCAGCAGGGGTTACAATGCAAAACCACGAAATATCAAACCTCCCCGATGGGGGTTACAACGCCGAAGTTATCAAACATCTACGTATCCCCGGCGGGGGTTACAACGCAATACAACCATTGATACACACATCAATGAAGGTCAAGCAGCCTTGACATCATGTCAGCCGATGGCAAGTAAACCCATCGAAGCAACGTTCCCCGACGGGGGCTACAACGCAATGCTACCATTGACACATACATCAATGAAGGTCAAACAGCCTTGACAATACACTCAGCAGGGATTTATCCGGTGACACACACATCGTCAAGATCGTGCAAACCCGATAACAACAAACTGTTATGTAAATCAAACGGAATGAGGGAATATGTTATACACATCCTCAAAATGCATAAAGCTTTATCCCCAAAGATCTCTTACACACAAGAGGTACCTCTATGGAATATAAGCCAGTGTCTAGGATTCAAGACTTTGGTGATAGCCCCAACGTCAACATCCTTGGAAACTTGGATCGCATGTCCAAGCCATCACTGATTGTCATCCCAGCAGGATTACCTGACAATCATTCATGCATTCTACATGCATTTGCATCATGTTGCTGCATATAGCATCATGTTTATCTTTCTTGCATTTCAAGTGTCTAGTATTTTTTATCCTATCCATGCCTTACATTGCATGAATATGATAAAAAGGGGCATCTGTAGACACTCGAAATTTTTTGCACTCCTATTACTAACATTGCAGGAGGGTAGATTCGTCTTTTGGAGATAAACCTGAAAGACAGCTTACATCCATTCTGGATACTACCGGAAGTTCAGTTCTAACCCGGAACACAAACCAGGAACATCATCTCAAACCCAGAACACACACCAGGAATATCATTTCCAATCTCGGAGATAACCCCGAGATATGCAGATCAAAAGACCGACAACAACAGGAGAGAGACAGATTACTGTCTCGGCGATAATACCGCATGACGCTTTCGGCCGATCCCGAGAGAGACCTTTGGGAGTAAGAACCCCATCCTTGGTGATAGCCCCAAGAGATGTCATTGCAGTTTCGGCGATAACCCCGAAAATGCTTGTTTAAAACATATGCAATCAGCTTCAACCACAAACATTTTGTCGAGGCAAACACACCTTAGACTCGGAGATAACCATGGGCAGACAGGAACATCAACAGATGATAGTGAGACATACAAACAAGCAAAGCGATCAATCTCGGATGTAACCCGAGCAATGTCTCGCTTTAAAAAACCAAGCGATAACCCCTGTGAGGATTCACAACGTCATCTTACTATCTCAATAAGATGATATCGCGGCATACAAACAAGTAGTCCAATCTCAGCTGTAACTCTGAGCAACGTCTACTTTCAACTCAAACTGACAATAACCCCAGCGAGGAGTCAAACGTCATCTTGTTCCTTCGACAATGGCACGTCGTCTCAACACTTCATACATACATACATACAACAATGTCCCACAAGAGCCGAGGATTGAAAATCCCGAGTGACTATTACGCATGACAGTACTTTGGATAGAATTTGAAGCTTGAAGACCATGGGCATAGACCCCTCTTCCTGACTTCGTACAACCTCTAATCCATGTCATTGCGTAACTCTCGACACAAGCGGTCCGAAGAAGGTAAGATATACCTCGTTCGGATGCTTGGATTGAAGTTCTGCAAGTTCGAGCGGATATTTACGATTACGCATTGCCACGAACTACGAGAAGACGGGACCATGAGGCTCGGATGCACACGACGACCGGTTATAGGTACAAGCTGCGGCCGCCAGTGTACTTGCGACCATCCGTCTATATATACAAGCCTTGGGGTCAGCCATTTGAAGAGAAAGAGGGAGGGAAAAAGGCGAGGAAGCCCTGTCTATTTTACTCCGCATAAACATCTTTTGAGTGTTTCCTCACTTCTAAACACTAGTTAGCTCACATATAACTATCTTTTATCCCGTGTCGAAGAGTTTTATCCATTTAAAGTCATAGAAGTCTACTTTTGTAGCCCCACCGTAAGTTCTTCTCATATTCTATAAAGCCTTCTTCTCATATTAAGACACCTTTATTGTACGTTGAGAGTCGTGTGAGTGTGTTTGCCCGAACTTTGATTCAAGTGGTTTTTATTTCATGCGTCGTATATATATACTTATATATATGTATATATTTCATATATGGACTAACATTATCGAGTTATTCCTCGATTAAGCCTGAACTTGATTGGGAGCGTTTAATTGCTTTTATATATATATATATATATATATACTTATATATATATAAAGCGTGGTGGGACTGCCATCGATGAGCACGGATTTTATATTGATGCGTTTAATTGCTTATATATATATACACTTATATATATAATTGTTGTCGAACATATCAGATGAGCTTGGATTCACATCCAGGTGCGTTCTTATTGCTTTTCTATATATATTTATATATATATATATATATATATATATATATATATATATATATATATATATATATTTACATTTCTGCATACGGCACGGAGTTTACTGTGGCCTTTTATAGCTTTATTTACATTTTGTCCTGCCTGGAGTTTACTTCGTGGCAGTTGATCACTTTACAGCTTTATTTACATTTCGTCCCACCTGGAGTTTACTTCGTGGTGGTTGATCATGTCCATATATAAATATATATTTACCGCTTTTATATATTTACATTTTCGATCCCCCATGGAGTTGCTTCGTGGTGGTTGATCATGTCTCAGATATATATATTTATAGCTTTTATATATATAATCGATTCTTTGCTTTCCATACAAATGCATGCAAAGATCATGTGAGCCTAGGAATCATGTGATCACAGAGTTGGCCATGAATCTAGATTCGGTTCCCATAATGGACATTTTTTTAGCTGTAAGCAACTTGTACATTATTTTACAGTGTTTGAATTTCCTTGGATGGCTATCATGCCTATGAGGAGTTCGGCACTGCTGTATATTATTTTCTCGAGAATGCTTTGCATCTCGAAAATAAAAGCAAACAAGCCGAACATTTAATAATAAAATGGAAGTATGAAATAGACTCAATTCCTATTGAGCACAGGGTTTGAAAAACCTTTTTTACAAAACTTCATTGATATATCTTGGTTAACACTGAATTTTTCTATAAAATTCAAACCTTGTGTATATAGGTGCGAATGAGGCCTCGCACTACTTTCAAATAACTGCACATTGATCCACACACACACACACACACACACATTCATACAAAAATTTCTTTGAAAAGTGGCGGTCACCGTGGTAACACAGATGTCGAGGGGTGCCTAACACCTTCCCTCCGCATAATCAAGCCTCCGAACCCAAAATGAATCTTGGTTTCATAGACCCGTGCAAACCTTTTCGGTTGCATTGGTGCAACCAGTTAAATACACCAACTGGCAACTCTTAAAGCCAAATCGTCGATATTATACATGTCGGACCTTTTTCACTTATTTTTTCAAACAAATCTCACATTAACATGAGAACACCAAATAACAAGTAACAAAAAGGGACACTCAAAAATTCCGACGTCGACAATCATACCAATCAACAGTCCATCTATGCACGTAAGCCAAAGATGACCTTTCATCACAATATATGCATGATGATGATGACAATAATATAAACATTAATCAAACAAAATCAAGGATAAATATTAAAGACTTTAAATTTATCCAGAGTTTAAAAATATCCAAATTGTCAACATGATACTGCTTTGTGGAGTAAAATTCAAGAATAAAATTGTATCAAAAATGATTTGGACTGAAAAGAAATCAATTTTTTGTCGTGAATAATACTCCGGGTGAATAGTACCTAGGTGAATAGTATCCCGTGAATAGTACTTCGGGAATAGTACCCCGTGAATAGTACTTCATGAATAGTGCCCATGAATAGTACTCCATGAATAGTACTCATAAAAGGAAAGTACAAAAGAAAACGATATTCCATGACGAGTACAAAAGAAAGGATATCTCATACGAGTATAATATAATATACGAAACTGCAAATGGATTTTCATCCGCTATGCGGTAATCCACGTAGACAGATTATTTATACAATTTAATAAAGAATGAATACGAAGGGTCATTCACCATGCATGCGGTCGTCCGCGTAGACAGATTATTCCAACAAAATAATAAAGAATGGAATAATGGAAGAATTTCACCATGCATGTGGTAGTTCACAGAGACAAAGTTATTCCAAATGTAATAATAAAGAATGGAATAACAGAAGAATTTCATCATGCATGCGGTAGTCCGCGTAGATAGGTTATTCTAACAGAATAATAAATAATGGAATAACAACCCTTACGAGTATTGAAAGAAATAACTCTCTTCATGAATATGAAAAAAATAATACCCCTTACGACTGTTGAACGAAAATAATATTCCTACAAATATTGAACGAAGATAATATTCATACGAATACGAAAAATAATATCTCTTCTTAATATGAAATAAATAATACCCCCACCTCTCGGAAGAAGATTGGATCTTTGGAATAGTGAAGTAGCAGACTTCTCTTCTCCTTTCTCTCTATAGTTTCTCTCTCTATAGCTTCTCTCTCTATAATTGCTCTTGTGAGTATTAGTGAATTGGTGAGAATGAAGGAAGAATGAGCTTCTATTTATAGGAAAATATAGTTTTGATAATTGCACGTTTTGGGGCTCGAAATATTACAATATAATACCTTCATCTTTTCTTTCATTTTTAATTTAGTCCTGCAAGTATTATCAAAATTGCACCACCTTCCCTAATAGTATATCATGTGAATCAATAGTACAATCATGTGACTCAATAGTTCTATACATGTGAAAAAATAATTACAGTATAGTACCTTCATCTATACCTTCATTTTTAATTTAGTCATGCAAGTATTATCAATCTTGCACCACCTCCCCTAATAGTACATACATGTGAATCAATAGTACACACATGTGAACACATAGTTATAAGCATGTGAATTAATAGCAATTAATTGCTCATTTATCCGATTAATTACCCCATTCGTCAATATAACTTCCAGACATCAATTATTATCGAAATAAATATCAATTTCCACTAACACAAATAATTCCAACACAATGGAACTATCAATTTCATCTTTAATTAACACGAACTTATTCATCATTAATATTATAACTCATAATATTTAACAACCAGGTCGTTCCCAGGAAAGAGGGGGCTTTCTGATAAGGATTTCTCCCTATTGTCGCACAATTAGGTGACCAAACCTCTCCTCGACAGAACTTTCTGGACATCATCAATATTGCAAATAATAATATGAATAACTTTGTCGTCTCAATTATTGATTTAATAATAATAAATATTATGCAAATGATACTGTGACAATAATTGAATCAATAATATGAGAGATATTATGCAGCAATTACTGTAGCAATAATTGAGTATAACTGAGTGACTTCTTACGTGAGCATCAATAATCAATATCGTGTACTACTATGCAACCACGCGTATTACTGTACTTTTACTACCGAGTAGTTCAACAGTTTAACGGTAAAAATTTCGCGGTTATTTTAATAAAAAGATATTTCTGTCGTTTTCTAACTACGACAATACTTCCGTTGTGGGGTCCACCAATGATTGTGTCGTCGTACGAATATTCCCCGACACAACGAATATTTTATATCAACTTGCTTACTTTGCAAAATTTTCACATATCACCCTTAACTTTAACCATTTCTTAATTTAACCATTTACTAAATAAAATAATAATTATAAGAAAATTGAATACCTTCATTTTATAAAATTCGGGGTCTTACAATCTCCCCTCCTTATGAAATTTCGCCCTCGAAATTTACGAACGTACCTGGTATGCCAAAGAGATGATGATACCTCGTCAGATTCTAACGCTTGAGGTATAATTAACCTTTGAGCGTAGAATATATTCATTCTTATCCAACATTTTAACTAGTATCTCCTCATACGTTAAATCTTCTGCTATCTCGTCTAGTTCCAATTCAATAATGTGGTTCGGGTCGTCCACATATTTACGTAACATCGATATGTGAAAAACGTTATGAACACACGACATACTTGGCGGTAAAACGAGTCTATAGTCCACAGTTCTTACTCAATCGAGGATTTCAAATAGACTAATAAAATTGAGGGTTGAGATTTACTTTCTTCGTTAATTCTTGCTTCTAGAATAACGTTCTTTTGAACCTTCTTCTTCACATTCATCAACTCCGGGTGTGTAGTTTGAGTGGTTTTAACTTTATCAGTTAACCTCGATTCTACTCGTATTATTTGACATCATCACGTGGGTACTTAGAGTCTTTAACTCTATCTTTATCATTTGTAAGTCATATGAAATGGGTCTTTGGGTTAACAACTTTACAATCGTAAACCCATACGATCTTCTACTCAATGTATCAGCTACCACATTCGCTTTTTCCACGATAATATTGAATGGTATGGTCGTAATCTTTGACAGCTCGAGCCAACGTTTTTGGCGGATGATACGTTCGTTTTGGGTGAAGAAATATTTGAGGGTTTTAGAAATGGGTTTTGTACTGGGGTCAATACAAAATTCGATTTCACGCTCTGGGGTAGGCCAGGAAGTTCTTCGAGAATACGTCAGAAAATTTCTTAACGATAGAAATATCATTTAAAAATTGTGACTCTCATCCAAGACTTAAATAGCATATGTAATGAAGGTTTCTCCTAACGGAGTTTCAATAGATAAGTCAAAGTCTAATTTCTCCGGATTTAAATTTAAACGTTAAGCGCAAGTAGGAGAAATAAAAGAATGGGTAGAACCGGTATCAAATAAGGTATAGACTTTGCAAGAGTTTATGATTAACTAACCCGTGATAACTTCTTTTAGGTTACTCGCTTTTTAAAAAGTCACAAAAAACACTCTTCCTGAAACCACCGACTTTGTTTTGTCCATATCCGCCTTTGGTGCCACCGTCCTAGCTGGATTTGATTTTGTTACAGGACAAAATCGAGCTATGTGACCATCTTTTCCACAACTAAAACATACCTTGGAAGGCTGTGAACAGTTTGGACTTATGTATCCCTCCTCTCCGCATTTGTAGCATCTAACTGGCGGTCGTTCTCCTCCCCTAGAATTTGTTGATGGTGCTGGTGCTGCTGCCTAAGTCTTTTCATCATCATTAAATCTTCTCTTCTTGAATTTTTCACTTGAATTATTTCTTCTATTATCTTGGCCATGATTACCACTGAAGTGGTTACCATTTCTGGCATGATAATTTTCTCCACGATGGTTATCATTGTTCCGATGACCGTTGTCACTGGTACGATTATTATCATGTTGTTGCTCGTTATCTTTTGGTTGGGCTGGCTCATTATCGCACTCCAATAACTGAGCCCTATTCACTACATCTGAATACAAGCAAAGTTTGTGAGAAATGAGGTATTGATGTATTTTGAGTTTCAAACCTCTTAGAAACATTCGCATCATTCTCTCCTCATTATCAACCCAGTGGGACGCAAACCGGGACAACTCGGCAAACTTAGCTTCGTACTGCGACACGGTCATTGTGAGACCCCAAATTTTATGAATAAAGATTTAAATTTCTCGAAATATTTTTTTTGAATATTATGGTATGGATTTGATATAATGTTATAGTTGTGTGTAATATTTATAAATTTTGCAAAGTATGCAAGTTGTTATATAATATTCGATTGGTCGGGAAATATTCTTTTTATCGGGGAATATCCGTACGACGACACAATCATTGGTGGACCCCTACAATGTGAAGTATTATCGTAGTTAGAAAAGCGGCGTAATTATCTTTTTATAAAAATAACTACGAAAGTGTTCGTTAAAACTGTTGAACTACCCTAGTAGTAAAAATACGATTATTACGCGTGGTTATATAGTAGTACGGTATTGATTATTGATGCTTACGTAAGAAGTCACTCGGATATACTCAATTATCTGCTACATGAATTGCTTTGATCATATCTCTCGTATTATTGATTCAATTATTGTCACAAGATCATTTGCATAATATGTTATATTATTAAATCAATAATTGAGACAGCAAAGTTATTCATATTATTATTTGCAATATTGACAATGTCTAGAAGTTACATCGAGGAGAGGTTTGGTCACCTAATTGCGCGCCAATAAAGGAGAAATCTTTATCGAAATCCCCTCTTTCCTAGAGCGACAATTTGGTTGTTAAATATTGTGAATTATAATATTAATGATGAATAAGTTCGTGTTGATTAAAGATGAAATTGATAGTTCCATTGTGTTGGAATTATTAGTGTTAGTGAAAATCGACATTTATTAGATATTAATTGATGTCCGGAAGTTTTCTTGACCCGGTAATTGTAATTAATCGGATAAATGAGCAATTAATTGCTATTAACTCACATGATTTTAACTATTTGTTCACATGTGTGTACTATTGATTCACATTCTTGTACTATTAGGGGAGTTGGTGCAAGATTGATAATACTTGCATGACTAAGTTAAAAATGGAGGTATAGATGGAGGTACTATACTGTAATTCGTATTTTCACATGATTAGAATTATTGAGTCACATGATTTACTATTGATTCACATGATTTACTATTAGGGGAGGTGGTGCAAGTTTGATAATACTTGCAGGACTAAATTAAAAATAAAAGAAAAGAGGAAGGTATTATACTGTAATATTTTGAGCCCCAAAACGTGCAATTATCGAAACTATATTTTCCTATAAATAGAAGCTAATTCCTTCATTATTTTTCACCAATTCACTAAAGCTATAGAGCAATTATTATAGAGAGAAATTATAGAGAGAAAGAAAAAGAGAAGTTTGTTACCTCAATATTCCAAAGATCCATCTTCTTTTTGAGGTAAGGGTATTATTCTTTCGTATTCATGAAGAGAGTTTTTTTTTTTAATACTCATAAGGGTTGTTATTCCATTCTTTATTATTATGTTGGAATAATGCATACATGTAAAATCAGCGCATACATGGTGAAATTCTTACATTATTCCATTCTTTATTATTCTCGTTGGAATAACTCGTCATGCAATGATCTATCGCATGTACGGTGAATCTGTTGTTATTCAATTCTTTATTATTCGTTGAAATATCCTCATGCATGCGGATTACGCATGACACCGTTCTATTCTTTATTATTCTATTGGAATATCACATGCATGCGGATTACGCATGACACGGTTCCATTCTTTATTAATCTGTTGGAATAACTCACATGCATGCGATCTATCGCATGCACGTGTGAATTCTTTTGTTATTCCATTCTTTATTATTCTGTTGGAATAACCTGTCTATGTGGATTACCGCATGCATGGTGAATGATCCTTCGTATTCACTCTTTATTAAATTGTGGAAATGATTTATCTACGTGGATTATCGCATAGCGGGTGAAAATCCATTTGCAGTTTCGTATATTCTATTATACTAATCTGGGATATCATTTCTTTTGTACTCGTCATGAAATATCATTTTCTTTGGTATTTTTCTGTTACGAGTTACTATTCATGGGTTCTTATTCACTCTAGTATTATTCACTCCGGGTATTGAGGCACTTTTCATGTAGGAGTACTATTCATGAGTTCTTATTCACCCGATTACTATTCACTCTATATCATTCACTTTCGGGTATTGGGACACTTTTCGTGTCGTGGTACTATTCACGGGTACTATTCTAGAAGTACTATTCACGGGATACTATTCAATTCGAAAAATATATTTCTTTTTCTGTCAAATTATTTTTTGGTACATGAATATTATTCTTGAATTTTATTCCACAAAGCAGTATCATGTTGACAATTTGGACGTTATTGATTCCTGGATAAATTAAATTATAAATCTTTAAAATTTATCCTTAAACTTGTTTTATTGAATTATTATGTCATTGTCATCATCTTTATGCTTATATTGTGATAAAAGTCATCTTTGGCTTACGTGCATAGATGGACTTGGTATGATTATGACCAGGGATTATTCAGTATAATCATGACCTGTAATGTGGTAAAAGTCTTCATTGGCCTGTAGTGCATTGATGGACAATTTTTGGTATGATTATGACCAGGGATTATTTGGTATAGTCATGACTATTGATGATTTAATGAATATCCTTGGCCGTGGTGCAGGGATGATTTGATGATGTGGTTTATTTTTTTAAGCTGAGTCTTAGCGATAAAGTTGATGAAAAACTTTTTAAATCATAGAAGATAGTAGATTTTATGCTCTACTTGACTCTTCTAATGGATTTCTTATTTCCGCTGCAGTTATTAATCTAAAACTTGTTGTCTATTGTATTCTATCAGTTGTTATACTGTTGAAGACTAAGGATAATTTATTCTGCATTATCTTAGTCATAATATTTCTTACTGGGTTAGTTGAGCTCACCCTTTCTTTCATTGTTCTCTTCAAGAAATAAGAATATAGCTAGGACGAGTCGGGGAATGGAGTGATGGTTCAAGATAAATGGCTTTAGTAGTCCTCACTATTCTACGGAATAATGTGATAATAATTGTAATGAGGACACCATTGAGTGTGGATATTGTCTAGATGACAATATTCTTGTTTAAACTCTCACTATGTTTTGTCGTATTTTTTACATTTAATTGTATAATTAAGTTGTATTTGAATTTATGTACCATGTATCTGGTGACTCAAGATGGGTGATGTATACCTGTTTTGGGGGCGTCACAGTCATATTGTTTTGCTCCAGCTTGATGAACTCTACCTCCTTCATGTGATGAATACTTTCGGGAAAGTACTTGTTGTTGAACAGTTCTTGGAACTTCTTCTAAGACATCTTCAAGATGCAGTAGAGGTGAGTACGTTTACTAATTCCCACCGAAGAATCGCCTCTCCTCGCAATGACATGAAGGTGGCAAGGAACCTTTTGCTCTCGGAGCATCCCAAGACATCAAATATCTTGGTGATCTTCTTTATCCACGTCTCCGCCTTAAGTGGTTTTGGCTCTCCCAAAAACTCCGGTGGTCCCAGCTCCTTGAACTGCTTAGCGGTGACCATCCTAGAGTTGCCAGTGTTTCCACCTGCATTTTGAACAGGAGTCTCTCTCGTTTGGTTTTGCATAGATTTTAAAAAGTTCCTAAACATACCATCGTTCATCATTTGGTCGGTGTTATTGTTTACCTGAAGATTATTGTCTTCTTGATGCACATTATCCTGGGTATTGATCGTTGGTGAATCAACGGTCTCATGTGCTTCATTGCTTATCTCGATATTTTCAGATGCCATTTTCAAATACTGCCACAAAACAAGGGTATTGAAAGAAATAACTCTCTTCATAAATACGAAAAAAATAATACCCCTTACGACTGTTGAAAGAAAATAATATTCCACAAATATTGAACGAAGATAATATTCATACGAATACGAAAAATAATATCTCTTCAGAATATGAAATAAATAATACCCCTTACCTCAAAAGAAGACTACATACTGGAATAGTGAAGTAGCAGACTTCTCTTCTTCTTTCTCTCTATAACTTCTCTCTCTATAATTGCGGTTGTGAGTCTTAGTGAATTAGTGAGAATGAAGGAAGAATGAGTTTCTATTTATAGGAAAATATAGTTTCGATAATTGCACATTTTGGGGCTCAAAATATTACAGTATAATACCTTCATCTTCTCTTTCATTTTTAATTTAGTCCTGCAAGTATTATCAAACTTGCACCACCTCCCCTAATAGTATATCATGTGACTCAATAGTTCTATACATTTGAAAAAATAATTACAGTATAGTACCTTCATCTATACCTTCATTTTTAATTTAGTCATGCAAGTATTATCAATCTTGCACCACCTCCCCTAATAGTACATACATGTGAATCAATAGTACACACATTTGAACATATAGTTATAAGCATGTGAATTAATAGCAATTAATTACTCATTTATCTGATTAATTACCCCATTGGTCAATATAACTTCCAGACATCAATTATTATCGAAATAAATGTCGATTTCCACTAACACTGTTAGTTCCAGTAGGCACAATATAGATCTAGAAGGGGGGGGGGGGTTGAATAGATCCTTTGATTTTCAAATACTTTTTCTCGTTTATTTTGTATTGCTCATTAAGTTGCATATGACAAACATAAGAATCTTTTCAAGCACAGCGGAATAAGTAAAAGATCCCCTTCATTGATATATTCATAATCAATCATACATTGTTCGTAGAGTTAATTTAATGGTAAGCATTTAAAACATACATAGAAGTTATAACAGTTAATATACATAATGTAAATGACAAAAAGTAAAAGACACAAGGGGTTTTAAGTGGTTCAGAGACTCAAGCTCCTAATCCACTCTTCTGCTTTTAACTAGCAGGATTTCCACTAAGGAAGGGCAACACCCTGAATCACTAAGATTCCTTCAAGGCCAGTAGCCTTGGGACTTCAGTTCACTAAGAACTCTTCAAGGCCAGTAGCCTTGGAACTTCTCTAGTTCCCTAGGAACTCTTCAAGCCCGCAGGCTTGGAAACTTCATTTAGTCCCTCCGAACAAGGACCCCTCAGGCCCTGGCTTCTTGTTGTTGAGTTGTTTATTTGTTTGTTGGAGTTCGTGCTGAGCTACTAAGATGTCTTTAAGCTTTGAACATCTTTTGTACTTAGCAGCTTGGTGTGATCATCCTTGAAGTGCCGTTGAGTGTTGCATGATGCTCAGCTTCTTCAGTTACTCAACCACTTCTGATGATCCTTTGATGAATTGCCTTGAAGATCATTCCTCTTGATACTTGATGGCTGCACATGGTGGGTTTCTAAGATGACTGTAAGCTCTTCTGCTAGGTACTTAGAAACTTTCTCATGCTTGCCACCATGATGGCGTTGGTGATCTTCTTTCTTGATACTTGATGCCTTCTCATGATGGACTTGCTAAGATGATTGTGAGCTCTCCTCTATGGTACTTAGAGTCTTCTCATGATGGAAATCAAGATGACATTGATGCTCTTCTATCTCTTGATAGTTCAGAACACTCTTTTTGTAGTAGAACTCTTACTTCTACATTGTAGAACTCTCAATTCTACATTATAGAACTCTCACTTCTACTTCTTTCTTTTTCTGTCTCTAAGTGTTCTTGGTGGATCGTAGAGTGAGTCTTCAGACCTTCATTGGTCACTCACTATTTATGTTGATTAGATCAGTCCACCACTTCTCCAAACTCAGCAACTCCAGCACCCCTTTGATCTATGAAGCTCTAGCTTATTTATATTCCTTCCCAATCTTCCCATTGGAATGTAGCCGTTGAAAGCTCTTCAAATTGCTTCATAGATCTCGAGTTGTTTGGTGTAGACTGCAAATGTGACATGTCAACTTTTTTTGACACTGCAGTCTACTATTTCACCTACCCCGTCAGATATGTTACTTTGATGTCTTGGGCAGGTCGACGACTTTATTTCCTCCTTCTGATTTCTCGATCAGAGGTTGTCCTTTTGCATCGATGCTTTCAATAATCTCTTGTCCGAATACCATCCTTCAGATTGAACCATTGCCAATGCTTCAATCTTCGGATGACCGAACTCTACGATTTTGATGTTTGCTTTCTTGGACCTGATCGTAGTGTCTTGTTGACTTGCTCATTTAACATGTAGAGAGTCCACTACGATCTTGAAGAGTGTTCATTGGATATGCAATGTAGTACAATTCTTCCTTTTCTTGTACAGTACTTCAACACTTCTATTTACTTTTTCGCTTCCTCGAGAATCGATGGCTTGACTCTTTGTTCGCCCCTTTCGAATAGCAAGACACTTCAGATTTGTGGTGTGTCCAGCTCGCTTTCTCCTTGTGATCTCCCGTTCACTTATCATCAATGGACTGACCCAATGCTTAATCACTTTAGCCTTGTTCTTCAGAGGCTGACCAGTATCTTAGTGTACACTCCATCAGTTCTTTCTTTGTTTAGCAAACATTATAATCCTGGTTGCTTCCAAGATCGATGTCTTCTATTTACTTGACAACAACTGCACTAGCTGACTTTCCTTAGTCAGTTACTGAAGTCTTCTTATGATCAACTTGTGGAAGACTTCATCTCAAATGGCTTCACAACTTAATCTGGATGCTGATTGAGTTGATGCTTAGATCTTCTTTTAGCTTGCATGCCATTCGTTGAGTGCTATCTGGTTTCCTTCAGGTGGGATGTATCTATGCAGTGCCAACCAGAGGCTTCATTCCTTTGGATATTTTGGGAGTGCTCATTCATTGAGAATCATATTTGCTCTATGATTCTGCCTTGGCATTATGAGCACATCTTTTGAGGTCTTAGTTCCGCACTCTACGATTCAGCTTTGGCTATGCAGACACTACGACTCCGGGATCAGATCTTGACACTCTACGATTTTTGTCGTTGTGCTTGTTGTCTTCATCTGATCTTGCTTGACTACGATCTCGACCTCTGGTATGATTAGTAGACTCTACGACTCTGTGTGTAGTCTACGATTCTTGACTTGGCTTTGGTAGATACTCGGTCGGCTCGTAGGCAGGCTGTCTCTACGATTTTGAACATGACTTTCTCAGTCGACTACGATCCTGAGGAAGTTCTCCTCGACACACTATGATCCTTCCTCGTCTCTCATGGAAGTCTACAAACTCCGAGATCTACTATCTTGCAGACTACGATTCTGCCTCGATAGATCTCGAGTTTTCCTTGACTCTCCTGGCAGACTACGATTTCTGGTGCAGTGCTTGACGATATTACATCATAAGATCAACCTAACATGCCTGATCTTTTTATATTTATATTCCTTGTACATCATTTCTTTTTAAGGACTTTACAAAGCTATTTTGCTTATCTAGGATCAACCTAACACATTTGATCAAATCATTCTATGTCCTTGTACATATGTTTCTATTATCTATCAAAGGACTTTACAGCTTTTCTTAATGCAAACGTACTTGCATATTCATTCAAATATATATATATATATATATATATATATATCATAATCAAATCATATGTAAATAGGAATATCATTCACATGCTTATTCTTGACAATCTCCCCCTATTTGATTATGACAAAAACAATAGGTGCATATCCATGTTATAAATGAATCTTATATACAGTGAGCAGCTGTATTTCTAGAACAGATAATCATGAATGTCATTTATAATGATGTGGAATTTAATACAATGACATTTTACATCCTGGATCCAGAACATACCTAACTAGTTAGAGTTGTACCTCTTTGATTCCATGTATGCTTCCAGGATGTCTGTTGATCAGCTATGATCAGCTATTCATCTGTTTGATTCCTTTGCTCCTGCTCCCCCTGGGATGTGGAGCTATTCATTTCTTCTTCTTCTGGTTCTGGCTCTGGCTCCCCCTTAGATGATGATTCAGCTCCCCCTAGTGTTGTCTTCTTCTTTTCTTTCCTTTTGCTCTCCTTGCTCTTTCTAGAGTGCCTCTTATTCTTCCCCTTTAGAGTGCCTCTTATTCTTCCCCTTTCTATGCGTCTTTTTCTCCCCCTTTTTGTCATTAATCATTTGGGAAAGCTGCTCCATGTTGGACATAAGCTGTTCCATTAGGTAGGAGGAGTTACCAACTTCAAACTTGAGGTCTTGTTGTCCTAGCTCAAGTTGCACTGAGAAAGACTTATTCATGTTGTTAATCTTGTCAGAGAGGACTTGGAGTTGTTCTTCATTTGCCTTCTTCGCTTGTAGTGCATCTGCCTTCTGATCATTCATGGCCTTTAGATAGATGTGATCTCTTTCTCTGATTTTGAGAGATACATCAGCCATCGTTGCTTGGAGCCTCTTTTGAACTGAGTTATCTTCTGTTGTTGTCAGCTTATTTGACTCTTCAGTGAATAGAGATATTTTCTCAATCAGTTCATCATAATTTTGAATCAGCTCCTTCTCCATAGATATTTGATCATCTGGTTGGACAGCCCCTTGTTGAGCATCAGATTGGACTCTACGATCTGCTTTCTTGGACAGATTTTCGAAGGTGTTGAAAATCTGAAGAATCGTTGAGTTCCAATCACTGGTTGAGGATGAAGGAATGTTTGTCAAGGTGCTTTTGGCGGATGGAAGCTTCTTATTTTGTACTTGGATACCATCAGTAGTAGAGTGAACTAACTCTACGATTATTTCATTGGTCATGATCCTTCTTCCTTCTGAGTCCATCCTACGATCGTAGGGGATATAGTGGTTCTTAAGATGTCCGTAGACCTTGTAGTGAGGTTGGTTTGTGATCATCATTGTAGCAAAACTCTTCACTCTTGGGAAGTTTTGTGCCACCCGCTCCATGCTTGGAAAATGAGAGTAAAGATCACCAAGTAACTTGCATCCTTTTTTAGTATGTGCCTTTAGCCAAGGCATCCATTGGAAGAACCATC
The DNA here is from genome assembly GCA_020205605.1 of Panax ginseng. Lineage (NCBI taxonomy): Eukaryota > Viridiplantae > Streptophyta > Magnoliopsida > Apiales > Araliaceae > Panax > Panax ginseng. The sequence continues at coordinate 42,847,740 of CM035132.1, forward strand.
TTATTAGCAGGTCATCAGGATTGTAGAGGATGGTCGTGTAGTCTAGCTCCATATTGTTTTTGAATATATCTTGTGTAGTCATCCTTATAACTTTGAGCTATTCGTTTCCATATTTTACCCATCTTTCAGTTGGGAGTTCTTTTAGTTCATTAAGAACTTCTACCATAATTCTTCTGCTGATTCTTGCAGGAGAGAGGACTGGATAGTCTGCTGGATCCTTTGATTCCTGATTTGTAGAGTTCAAATCATTCTCCATTTCTTCTATTTCAGAGCCTGAAACATTTTTAGCGTTTCCATCAATGAATCCTTCTTGCTGCATTTCATTTCCAGAACCTTCTTCAGCAAGATCTTCCTCTCGATTCATCTTCTTCATCCTTTGGTTCCATCCTCAAAGACTTACTTCCCGTGATATGGACTCATCATCACTTAATTCAATGACAGCATTAGAGGATCAATTTTCCTTTTGGAGGCAATTTGAGCAAGTAATCTGTAGCTCTTTCTTCTTGTTGGAAGTTTAGCTATAGGAGTTTCAGACTCTCTTCTTCGTCCGACTCAAGTTTCGCATCATCGCATGGACTTTCTTAACGTTCAAATAATAGGGGGGCATTTCCTTCTTCATCGAATCAAGATCATTTGATCCATGATCCGGAAATTTGGTTGGAGCATTTACATTTGGAGATGCATTGGGTCAACTTGTATCTTGTCTTTATCATCGTAATGAATGCTCGGGGCTTGTGCATTCTTCTTCATCGCCAGATCCTCGCATTTTCTTCCATTAATCCAAATTTTCACCTTCACCTTTGGATTTGGTCTATGGGCTCAAACCTTGGGATTATCGGTTGCCTTCTCTTCTTACGATTTCTACGTCCTTTTCTTCGTCAGACGATTTTTGGTAAGTAAGTTGAGACCTGGACTATTTACCATTTTAGCTTTCTTATTGGATGGCCCTTCAAGTAATCACATTTCTCCTCTTAGTGGTCTCTGTAGTTGAGACCTTTTCATCTTCAACCTTTTCTTCTGTGGATAGACTTCTTGGAGTAGCCCCAATTTTTCTCACACCTTTGGATTTTTGTATGGCTGGTGTGGTTGCTGCTGGTACAGGGTCATCAGACTCAGAGCTTTCTACCTCTTTTACCTTCCTCTTCTTTGTATAGGCCTTGCTACTGCTCCCAGTTGTCAGCCTTCTGTTCTCCTTTGGGTTTTTCTTACAATTCACAAACAATTATGGAGACATTACTTTGTGAACATTCAGAGGTTCTCCCTCATCATCCTTGATTTTGTTTCCCAATTTCTTCTTTAGCACAATGCTTAGTAGTCTTCCATGAAACACTTTTGTAAGAGGTTTTTCTGTAGACTTCTTCAATTCATCCTTTTCTACCCATTTGGATATTTGACCAAGCAAGATAACTCCAAAGTTAATTCGTTTCTTCAAGACTATAGCAAACATGATCTTTAACTGTTGATCAAGCACCGTGGTCGTGCAAGTGTCCTTGTATAGTATGCATTTTTCCACTATTTCAAAGAAGGAACTCAATTCCTCGGGAACTCCTTTTCTTCATATCCTTTAGACCGGGGTTTCTTTGGTACCCCATAATCTCCTTTTGCTTGCTCGGTGTTGATCTCATCAAGGTTTCTACCCCAGTCGTAGGTCAGGGAAACCTAAGCATTGATTGATATCGGATGATTTTAGCTTAAGAGACTGACCTTTAACCTTGGTTGAAAGGGTTCCGGCATTTATGGATACATTTGAGTAGAATTCCTTGATCAGTTCAGTGTATACTCGAGTGCTAGCCTCAAGACATTCTGAGAATCCAACTTTCTTCACAAGTTCGAGAATGTCTCTGAACTTCTTTTCGAATTTTTCAAATGACTTAGTTCTGAGCTGAATTCCAGTGATTACCCGCCAATCTTCTATTTGAATAGTTCGAGGAATATGGGTATTTGATTTAGAGGAGTTTATGAGAGATGGCTGATTGCGATTTGGGCAAGGCTCTAGAGGGTTAATTGATTTTGGCTTTTGAGAGGATTCTAGGGTTTGAAAATGGGAGGGAGAGAGGTTCGATAGCTTCTGATAATTGTTTGCTAATTTGAATTTTCCTTTATGGCAGTTTCTTCTAACTCTGCATACTTTGTGATGTGTCAACCAACCATTGGTTGCACGATGCCCAGTAATGAGCTGTAACTCCCCCATTAACTCTTTAGTTTAATGTCCCTTTTTGAAACAAACTGGCGTCAAAGATGTGGATTGACCGTTGACCATTTTGGTTCATAGAGTAGCATGATAAGGCAGCTATGGACTCTACGTTTTCCTTTGTTGACTCAACAATCATCTTTTGAGAGATGCTGCAATGGATGGTTTTGACATTTCTCCTCATGTTGAAACTGCATAGCTCAACCACTGATGTACTTTATGAAGGCTTGGGCACTTTTCTTCAGTAGGACATCTTTCCAACCAGCATTCAAACTTATCTCCTCACAATCGGAATGGTTGGGCAATTGTCCAATTCTTCCGAGAGCCCCTCATGAGCTAGAGTATCCTCTGGTAGGATTGCGATCATCGAGTCTGCTTCTACGATCGCTGAGGTTCCACTACGACCGTGGAGTTCTCTTCAACCTCTACTCTACGATCGTTGACTGACTTGATCCTTGAGATGAACTTGATTAAGCAATTCTTCTGGGTTAAGGTAGCTCAGGAAGGGCCAACCTCTTAGAGTGAGCTAAGGGTTAGGTTTGTCCCTGAGGCGCTTTCCAGATAAAATACTTTAGAAGTGATTTGCACTGATATCTTATTTGACCTTTTCTGGTGGTGAGGTCCTCTACCAACTTTAGACAATTACATTTGTTGTAATCGTGGTGTCCTCCTGCTCTTATACTACGATCAGATGTTTAATCGTAGGCTCTCCACGGTTTTGAGTTGGGTGGCTAAAAGGTTATCAGTAGTACGTTTTGAGATGTTCCTACTGACTATGGATCTTTATTTGGTTCATCAGCCACAAAGTTTTGGGACTTTGTAGCTGGTACACTACTTCAAAGTATATCTCAGTATTGTTGTTTCTTAACAGATCACTGCTCCCCATGGTTGATGATGTCTTCTCAGATAGATGTGATTCCCTTTTTTTATGTGTATTAGAAGACAGCCTTGCATATCTCCTTCTGACTGGAATCACCATTATCAATTAGATTTCCTTATATCGTAGTCATGAATATCTTCAGGACTGATCACTCTACGATTATTAGTCAACACTACAAACGTAGTCTTCTTTGACAGGCTTGTGTTTGTGAAGTTCTGCTTCCGTAATGAGTTCCTCTTGACTGATGCTCGATGATCCTCTGTTGTGAGCTTCCTTGAGGATTCCTCTCATAGCACGCCTTACCTAATTTGAGCATATAAAGCCTTTTTCATCTTTGGTTTAACGGCCTGCTTCCATATACAGATTAGAAGACATGTGAGCTTCATTTAGATTGGCTCAGTAGGTCTTCAAGGACAGACTTTGACATGTAGGAGTTTTGTTAGAATTATTTCTGAACAGTCCTAAGCCTTCTGCTGGTTGAATCTTCTTGACTGAAGTCTTTTGCCTTGGCATTCCTTAGTGTGATCAAATAGACCAAATACCTGCAGGTTATACATTTCTAATTTTTGGTACCCATGGTTAAATGGGTCCTGCTAGGTTAGTTTACTAAACCCCTGTTCCTTATATATTTGGATAATCATTATATTGACCACCATCAGTCGTATTCATGCATATACTTCATTTAGAAAATATATTATGAGATGCATGGTGGTGAGTGAGAGAAATCTGACTTTTTAATAAAACTCTCTTTGCCTTGATGGTTTTATCTTTTGCTAAGTTATGTTCACAGGGTTTAAATGTTCACAGAGTGAGAATCAACTCTACGATTTATTAGTATCTGGTTGATTCATGGAGGTGATCAGTTTCTATGAATCTTCAAGATTCTCTTGTAGATCTGATCATACTCTGTGTCATTAAACACTTAGACCATAGGATGTTCAAGACACATTAACCCATCAACAAAGATTACTTCACATTCAATCGACCTGTGATGCTCTTAAAACCATTTCAGGTCTCTTTCAAGTTGTCATCTTCAACCTAAAAACTTGGATGGAGAGAAAGTTTATAGACATTTGAGTTTCCATCCTTAGTGTACTTTCTCTCTTCACCTTTTTAGATAGATTATGAATACTTGAAGGAAAACTGTTATAGTTCATAAGTAAGGTGCAAATACGATGTTCATATCTATATTAGTGAGGAACCGTACCTTTTTGCTGTCAGTTTTTTAACTGTCATTTATCTTAGATATACTGAGTTTAGGCATTGATGTGCATGTTTTCTCATTTGCTTCTGATAGCCAGTTGCTCCAGTTGATCTTCAGTCAATCAGTCGTGGTCTTGAAGATGCAAGCTAAGAGAGTGTCAGCATTTTTAAGTTCTTTGACATCCTTGAGTTTATAAGGCTTACATCCTGCTGCTGGTTGGCCAGATACATGTTTGAGAGGTTCTTCTTTCTTCTCTGAATAAAACATTTCTTAGCATGTATGGCCTTTTCATCTCTTCAGGCTGGTGGATGTTTGACTCTTTTCTGTTGATGTCTCTTGATCTTTCTAGCCAGGTCTCCAGACTACAAGATTGACAGCGAGCAAGGATTGGTCTTATTGATATGGCAATCAAGAACATGGACCAATCTAAGCAGCTTCAGGTGTATATGCACATTTACCTGTACACAATATTTCTAACGTGTGAGCTCATCTACATATAACAAGTGACATACTACTAAACTAAGTTTAGAACAATGTTTGTGCATAGGATCAGACTCAAAGCGATTAGCTTTTGAATATAGCATGAGAACCTGCTTTTATACCAATTTTTAGTTCCTAGTAGGCACAATATAGATCTAGAAGGGTGGGGGGGGGGGGGTTGAATAGATCCTTTGATTTTTAAATACTTTTTCTCGTTTATTTTGTATTGATCATTAAGTTGCATATGACAAACATAAGAATCTTTTCAAGCACATCGGAATAAGTAAAAGATCCCCTTCATTGATATATTCATAATCAATCATACATTGTTCGTAGAGTTAATTTAATGGTAAGCAGTTAAAACATACATAGCAGTTATAACAGTTAATATACATAATGTAAATGACATAAAGTAAAAGACACAAGGGGTTTTAAGTGGTTCAGAGACTCAAGCTCCTAATCCACTCTTCTGCTTTCAACTAGCAGGATTTCCACTAAGGAAGGGGAGCACCCTGAATCACTAAGATTCCTTCAAGGCCAGTAGCTTTGGGACTTCAGTTCACTAAGAACTCTTCAAGGCCAGTAGCCTTGGAACTTCTTTAGTTCCCTAGGAACTCTTTCAAGCCCGCAGGCTTGGAAACTTCATTTAGTCCCTCCGGACAAGGACCCCTCAGGTCCTGGCTTCTTGTTGTTGAGTTGTTTGTTTGTTTGTTGGAGTTGGTGTTGAGCTGCTAAGATGTCTTTAAGCTCTGAACATCTTTTGTACTTAGCAGCTTGGTGTGATCATCCTTGAAGTGCCGTTGAGTGTTGCATGATACTCAGCTTCTTCAGTTACTCAACCACTTCTGATGATCCCTTGATGAACTGCCTTGAAGATTATTCCTCTTGATACTTGATGGCTGCACATGGTGGGTTTCTAAGATGACTGTAAGCTCTTCTGCTAGGTACTTAGAAACTTTCTCATGCTTGCCACCATGATGACGTTGGTGATCTTCTTTCTTGATACTTGATGCCTTCTCATGATGGACTTGCTAAGATGACTGTGAGCTCTCCTCTATGGTACTTAGAGTCTTCTCATGATGGACATCAAGATGACATTGATGCTCTTCTATCTCTCGGCAGTTCAGAACACTCTTTTTGTAGTAGAACTCTCATGTAAGACCCCAACTTTTATGAATAAAGAATAATTTTCTCGAAATCTATTTTTGAATATTATGATGTGGATTTGATATAATGTTATAGTTGTGGGTAATATTTACAAATTTTTCAAGGTGAGCAAGTGGTTATATAATATTCGATTGGTCGGGGAATATTCGTTTTAACAGGAATATTAAATGCACGACGCAAGACAATCATTAGTGGACCCCACAACGAAAGTATTGTCGTAGTTAGAAAACGACATAATTATCTTTTTTATAAAAATAACGGCGGAAGTGTTACCGTTAAAACTGTTGAACTACCCGATAGTAACAGTACAGTAATACGTGTGGTTGGATAGTAGCACACGATATTGGTTATTGATGCTTACGTGAGAAGTCACTCAGTTATACTCAATTATTGCTACAGTAATTGCTGTATCATATCTCTCATATTATTGATTCGATTATTGTCACAGTATCATCTGCATAATATATTATATTATTAAATCAATAATTAAGACGATAAAGTTATTTATATTATTAAATTGAAATAATTACAATGTTTAGAAGTTCTGTTAAGGAGAGGTTTGGTCATCTAATTGCGCGCCAATAAGGAGAAATCCTTATCGGAAAGCCCCCTCTTTCCTGGGAACGACCTATTGTTAAATATTGTGAGTTATAATATTAATGATGAATAAGTTCGTGTTGATTAAATATGAAATTGATAGTTCCATTGTGTTGGAATTATTAGTGTTAGTGGAAATCGACATTTATTCTGATATTAATTGATGTTTGGAAGTTTTACTGACCAACCGGGTAATTAATCGGATAAATGAGCAATTAATTGCTATTAACTCACATGATTATAACTATTTGTTCACATGTGTGTACTATTGATTCACATTCTTGTACTATTAGGGGAGTTGGTGCAAGATTGATAATACTTGCATGACTAAGTTAAAAATGGAGGTATAGATGGAGGTACTATACTGTAATTCATATTTTCACATGATTATAACTATTGATTCATATAATTGAACTATTGATTCACATTATTTACTATTAGGGGAGGTGGTGCAAGTTTGATAATACTTGCAGGACTAAATTAAAAATGAAAGAAAAGTTGAAGGTATCAGATTATAATATTTGAGCCCAAAAGCGTGCAATTATCGAAACTATATTTTCCTATAAATAGAAGCTCATTCTTCCTTCATTTCTCACCAATTCACTAAAGCTTTAGAGCAATTATTATAGAGAGAAATTATAGAGAGAAAAAAGAAGAGAAGTCTGCTACATTACTATTCTAATATCCAGTTTCTTCTAAGGTAAGGGGTATTATTCTTTTGTATTCATGAAGAGAGTTATTTTCTTTCAATACTCGTAAGAGTTGTTATTCTATTCTTTATTATTATGTTGGAATAACTTTTATTTATGCTGAAGTCGCATACATGGTAAAAAATTCTTATTCGTTATTCTATTATTTATTATTACGTTGGAATAACCTATCTCATCTGTGATCTATCGCACGTACCGGTGAATTCTGTTGTTATTCCATTCTTTATTATTCTATTGGAACATCATGTCTGTGCGAATTACGCATGACCTGGTTCCATTCTTTATTATTCAGTTGGAACATCCTGTGTGTGCGGATTACGCATGACCTAGTTCCATTCTTTATTATTCTGTTGGAATATCCTGTCTGTGCGGATTATGCATGACCTAGTTCCATTCTTTATTATTACATTGGGAATAACACGTCATGCGGGATTCTATCGCATGCCTGGTGAATTCTTCTGTTATTCCATTCTTTATTATTCTGTTGGAATAACCTATCTATGTGGATTACCGCATGCATGGTGAATGATCCTTCGTATTCATTCCTTATTAAATTGTGGAAATGATTTGTCTACGTGGATTATCGCATGACGGGCAAAAATCCATTTGCAGTTTCATATATTCTATTATACTCAGTTGGTTAAAGTTTTGGCTTCTATACTCCATGAAATTAGTAGAATATCATGGATATTTGCGCTTCATCCAGTATCTTTTCATGGGATTATTCTTCTGAGCATTCTTGAATTTTACTCCACAAAGAAGTATCATGTTGACAATTTGGACGTTATTGATTTCTGGATAAACTAAAATTTTAAATCTTTAAAATTTATCCTTGAACTTGTTTTATTGAATTATTATGTCATTGTCATCATCCTCATGCTTATATTGTGATGAAAGTCATCTTTGGCTTACGTGCATAGATGGACTTGGTATGATTATGATCAAGGATTATTCGGTATAATCATGACCTGTAATGTTATAAATGATGTGGTAAAAGTCCTCGGTGGTCGTAGTACATTGATGGACGTTTTTTGGTATGATTATGACCGGAGATTATTTCGGTATAGTCATGACCATTGATGATTTAATGAATATCCTTGGCCCGTGAGTGCGGGGATGACTCGATGATGTGGTTTATTTATTGTTGAGTCTCAAATGATAAAAATTGATGAAAACATTTTAAATTATAGAAGATAGTAGATATCATGCTCTACTTGACTCTTCTAATGGATTGTTTATTCCGTTGCAGTTAAACTTGATGTCTATTGTATTTTATCAGTTTAACATTGTTGAAGACTAATGATAATATATTTTGCATTATCTTAGTCATAATATTTCTTACTGGGCTAGTTGAGCTCACCCTTTTGCTTTCATTGTTCTCTTCAGGAAATGAGAACGTAGCCGGGACTAGTCGGGGAACGGAGTGATGGTCCGAGATGGTGTATTAGTAGTCCTCATTATTCTATAAAATAGTGTGACAATAAATGTAATGAGGACTCTATTTAAGAGTGGATATTGTTTAGAAGGCAACATTCCTGTTTAAACTCTCAGTTATGTTTTGTCGTATATTACACAATGGTTGTATAATTAAGTTTGTATTTATATTCTGTACCATGTATTTGGCGACTCAAGATGGGTGATGTATACCTATTTTGGGGGCGTCATATCTCACTTCTACTTCTTTCTTTTTCTGTCTCTAAGTGTTCTTGGTGGATCGTAGAGTGAGTCTTCAGACCTTCATTGGTCACTCACTATTTACGTTGGTTAGATCAGTCCACCACTTCTCCAAACTCAGCAACTCCAGCACCCCTTTGATCTTTGAAGCTCTAGCTGATTTATATTCCTTCCCAATCTTTCCGTTGGAATGTAGCCGTTGAAAGCTCTTCAAATTGCTTCACAAATCTCGAGTTGTTTGGTGTAGATTGCAGATGTGACATGTCAACTTTTTCTGACTTTCTGACACTGCAGTCTACTATTTCACCTACCCCGTTAGATATGTTACTTTGATGTCTTGGGCAGGTCAACGACTTTATTTCCTCCTTCTGATTTCTCGATCAGAGGTTGTCCTTTTACATCGATGCTCTCAATAAGCTCTTGTCCGAATACCATCCTTCAGATTGAATCGTTGCCAATGCTTCAATCTATGGATGACCGAGCTCTACGATTCTGATGCTTGCTTTCTTGGACCTTATCGTAGTGTCTTGTTGACTTGCTCATTTGACATGTAGAGACAACACTACGATCTTGAAGAGTGTTCATTGGATCTGCAATGTAGTACACTTCTTCCTTTTTTTGTACAGTGCTTCAACACTTCTGTTTGCTTTGACTGCTCTCAAATACTGATGGCTTGACTATTTGTTCTGGCCCCTTCTGAATAGCAATACACTTCAGATTTTTGGCGTGTCCAGCTCGCTTTCTCCTTGTGATCTCCCGTTCACTTATCATCAATGGACTGACCCAATGCTTAATCACTTTAGCCTTGTTCTTTAGAGGCTGACCAGTATCTTAGTGTACACTCCATCAGTTCTTTCTTTGTTTGACAAACACTACAATCCTGGTTGCTTCCAAGATCGATGTGTTCTATTTACTTGACAACAACTGCCTTGACAACAACTGCCTTGACAACAACTGCACTAGCTGACTTTTCTTAGTCAATTACTGAAGTCTTCTTATGATCAACTTGTGGAAGACTTCATCTCGAATGGCTTCATAACTCAATCTGGATGCTGATTGAGTTGATGCTTAGATCTTCTGTTAGCTTGCATGCCATTCGTTGAGTGCTCTCTAGTTTCCTTCAGTGGGGACGATCTATGCAAGTACAACCGGAGGCTTCATTCCTTTGGATATTTTGGGAGTGCTCATTCATTGAGAATCGATTTATTTCTACGATTACGCTTTGGCATTGTGAGCATATCTGTTGAGGTCTTAGTTAAGACTCTACGATTGACTTTGGGCGTGCAGACTCCGAGATCAGATCTTGACACTCTACGATTTCTGTCATTGTGCTTGTTGTCTTCATCTGATCTTGCTCAACTACGATCTCTGCCTCTGGTATGATTAGTAGACTCTACGACTCTAAGTGTAGTCTACTATTCTTGATTTGGCTTTGGCAAGATAATTATCGGCCTACCAGAAAGCGATCATCTCTAAGATTTTAAACATGACTTCCTCAGCAGACTACGACCCTGAGAAAGTTCTCCTCGACACACTACGATCCTTCCTCGTCTCTCCTGGAAGTCTACAAACTCTGAGATCTACTATTTTGCAGACTACGATTCTGCCTCGATAGCTCTCGAGTTTTCCTTGACTCTCCTAGTAGACTATGATTTCTGGTGCAGTGCTCGACAATCAGATAAGCCTATCTACTACATCATAAGATCAACCTAACATGTTTGATCTTTCTATATTTATAATCCTTGTACATCATTTCTTTTTAAGGACTTTACAAAGTTGTTTTGCTTATGTAGGATCAACCTAACACATTTGATCAATTCATTCTAAGTCCTTGTACATATATTTCTATTATCTATCAAAGGACTTTACAGCTTTTCTTAATGCAAGCATACTTTCATATTCATTCATATATATATATATATATATATATATCATAATCAAATCATATGTAAATAGGAATATCATTTACATGCTAATTCCTGACAAACACTAATAATCCCAACACAATGAAACTATCAATTTCATCTTTAATCAACACGAACTTATTCATCATTAATATTATAACTCACAATATTTAACAAACCGTGTCGTTCTCGTGAAAGAGGGGCTTTCCAATAAGGATTTCTCCTTATCATAGCGCAATTGATTAGATGACCAAACCTCTCCTCGACGTAACTTTCTCGGACATCATCAATATTGCAAATAATAATATGAATAACTTTGTCGTCTCAATTATTGATTTAATAATAATAAATATTATGCAAATGATATTGTGACAATAATTGAATCAATAATACGAGAGATATTATGCAAAGAATTATCGTAATAATAATTGAGTATAACCGAGTGACTTCTTACGTAAGCATCAATAATAATAATATCGTACTACTATGCAACCACGCCAGACATTCTTGTACTTTTACTAAGGGTAGTTCAACAGTTTAACGGTAAAAATTTTGCGGTTATTTTAATAAAAAGATATTTCTGTCGTTTTCTAACTACGACAATACTTCCGCTGTGGGGTCCACCAATGATTGTGCTGTCGTACGAATATTCTCTATTAAAACGAATATTCCCCGACACAACAAATATTTTATATCAACTTGCTTACTTTGCAAAATTTTCACATATCACCCTTAACTTTAACCCTTTCTCAATTTAACCATTTACTAAATAAAATAATAATTATAAGAAAATTGAATACTTTCATTTTATAAAATTCGGGGTCTTACATTATACAACTTAATTTATTTAATTAGTTGTTTTGATTAGTTAACAAAATAATTTGAATTTTATTATTTTGATTAAATGATGTAAATATGTTATGTTTTTTTTATTTTGAATTTTTGAATTTTTTTGTTTTGATTAAATGATATATATTGTTTTATTTAGAATATATTTATATTTAAGCCTCCATGTATCAACCACGTCATCACATTTTAATCCCGTTTGTCTTCTATTAACGGCAGGGGCACGAGCGAATCAAAAAATGTAACGTTAAAGGTATTTTTAGAAAAAAAAGTATAGGGTGTAAGTGAGACATCGGGGTAAAAGTCAGAGGCATTTTAGACCCTTTGTCGTAGTATTAATTATGGCTAATTGTTGTTCAGGGACAGCGTCTGGAAGAGGAGAATAGCTAGGCATCTCCAGTACATCTACATAAGTAAGGCTGTAAACGAGCTAACACAGTTCAGGCTTGATTCGGGCTCCACTCGAAAAAATACGAGTGAGACTCGGATTCGTTAATAATATGATCCAAATCTGAGCATTAAAAATAGTTCAAATAAAAATATGAGAAGAATCTGAGCAAGGTTATACTCGACTCGTTTAAGATTCAAACTACTCGAAATTTTGATTGTGATTCGATACATACTCGGTTAATACATATTCGATTAGATGTTCGATACATTCTCTTATAATATATTCAAATTTAAATCAAATTAGGATAATTAGTTATTATTTTGTTTTGTTTTTAATTTTAATTGTGATTTTATATTTGTAAAGTGTAATAATAAATATATTTTCTCATTTTTAAGTAAAATAACAAATTTAATTTATAATTATATTTATTATAAAACTAGTTATTATGTGGAGACTCGAATTCGAGCTTGAATTTGAAGCTCGCGAGTAGTTTGAATAAATATTCGAGTCGAGTCGGATCGAATTCGAGTACTAAATATTCGAGTCAAGTCGAATCTGAGTAGAATTTTTTAAATATAATTCGAATTCGAGTACAAATTTATCATTGAATTCGAGTAGCTCTCTGTTCGCTCCGGTTCGACTCGTTTACACCCTTATACATAAGTTCATCATCGTATGTATTGTAATCCACTTGGTTTTTTAATGAATTCAAATATACACGTATTGAAACATTAGTATTGCGCACGGAGAATAAAATGGCAGAATTTAATTTGGTCTCATTAATTTCTTAATTAGCAATTAATAAAGTTCTATCTAGTAAAAGTTGTATATATAAGGAAAACTGGCAAACTTAATTAGTAGTTTGTAAATAGTTTAATGCTAAGTGCTTGTGTCTATCTTAAATTTCATGCTAATGTTGGGTTAATACTTAATATATAGATTAACACCACAGATACATATTGTCTGGCATGGATATATAATATATTTACCATTTTCTTCTCCTTCTTCTCATAATTAACAAAAACTAAAAAATGTATATACACAACTGTATAGTACACAGTTGGTTATAACGACGATTTTTTGGACTATAGCGACGATTTCACTCATTGCCATAGTTATTTTGGGCTACGACGACGAGTGAACCGTCGTCATAACTCAAAAAATCTGTATTATAAATCTAATCAATTGTATATACACAAATATATATATATATATATATATATATATATATATATATATATATATATATATATATATATATATATATATATATATATATATATATCCTCGGACACCGTATCTTTTGGTCTATTTAATTTGAACTCCTGAATGTACTGTTGGGTTTTCTAGCCCTAGCTTGACCCTCTAATTACGTTTATATAAGGTTTTAAATGGCTTGACAAATTAATCATTTCGTGCAAGTTTGGGGAAGTTATGGAAATGCATGTGTTTGCTTCCATGCAGTATTAACTTTTTAGTGCATCTGGTGTTCAAAATTAACAGTTAATTAAGGTACGTATATATAACAATTTAGTATTAAGAGGGAATTAATTTAAAGTATTTCTTTAATTTTATTATGGTTTAGAATTACATATAATAAGAAAAAGACGGCCAATTCGTTCAACATTTATAGAAAAATGATTTATATGTCAACAAATTATTAACCAAGTTAAATTAAGACTAAAGTGAAAATCAATGTCATAAGATAAAATAAATTATGGTAGGACCATTAATTCTTAATTCTTACCTATCGCATGCATATACATCACAACTGTAATTCAACACAATTTTTTTTGCAATACATACTAAGACTCTAATCTATATATAAAATTATGAGATTATATATACAATTATGTGATGCTTGATTTTAATGGATTATTGTAAAAAAAATGGAATAAATAAAATAAAATAAATGTGAGACTGATTAATCTCCCATGGCTTGTCCTGTATCATACGTCATATATATATATATATATATATATATAAAATTATTCTTTCAAGTTACTCAAATTCATTTTTGAGATTAAATTGTTTTTCCCTTCTCATTATATATCTAGTGAGCGAAACATTTGATTTTTGATTTGATGGTTAAGATTTGATTAATGTACCATGTTAAGTACCATCACTCAAACCCTAGACGTACGACAAGACCATCACAAACTTCAAACACACCCTAACTAGCTAGAAGCTCCTTCTGTTCACAGTTTAATCATGCATGTTCCCCATCACTCATTTACTGATTACTCCCTCCGTCCTTTAATTTATTAAAGATTTTTTAGAATTGTGTACAGGTATTAAAGAAATGATCGTATAATATTAAATATAATATTAAATATTTATATTGTCGTTGTATTAAAAAAAAGAATGTTATTTATTGGGCAGAAAATAGTGAGAGAACCAAAGTTATATTTAATACTCCATCCGTTCCTTAATATAGGTCGTTTTAGAGTTGTGCACAAGTATTAAAGAAATGATTGTAAAACATTAAATATACTATCAATTATCTATATTGCCCTTGTATTGAAAAAAGAGAATATTATTTATTGGTCAAAAAATAGTGAGAGAACCAAAATTATATTTATTACTTGGGATAATATTAGAAACAAAACAATTAATGCTTACTTAAAATTCTCAAACGACTTATATTTAGGAACAAAAATATTTCTCTAAAATGACCTATATTAAAGAACGGAGAGAGTACTTGAGATAATATTAAAAACTAAACAATTAATACTTATTTGAAATTCTAAAATGTCACATATTAAGAGACAAAAAAATTTCTCAAAAACGTTTTATACTCCATTAAAGATCTAGGGGAATATTAATAACCTTAATATTCTCATTATAGTGATAAGGTGAAGGGACCTTAGGGTAAGAAAGTGCAACTAGGGTTAAGAAGGTGAAACAAAGTAGCAAACCCTAAAACAAACAGAAGATATTAGCAGGAGGTTTGACTTTGTCAAATGCCCCTAAACAAACCCATCTTTTTTAAACTCTTTGAAAGTTTCTTGTTTTCCAACTCCTAATGGAAATTCCCCTCTGCACTTACTTTCCTGTTTCTCTCTCTTTCTTATATTTTTCAAAACGCAAAACTGTACCTCGAACTTATCACTTTCTTTTGCTATATTTATTAGAGGAAAAAATTATACTATGTCGTTTAAAGTTTTTGCATATAAATTAAGAAAATTATTTAATACTATTATTTAATAATTAAAATTTATTTGAAATTTTATCACTATCTCTTTATAGGAAGTTGAAAATTATTAATACAAGGAAGAGAATTTCTTAGGACAATGAGAGAAGGTGAGGATGATATAGGAAAGTAAATAATTTATTCTCTTAGAAAGTTGTAAACGACAAATAAATTAGAACAATTTTTTTTTTTAATAACGGAGAAAGTATCTTTTTAGGTATAATTAGCAGTGGAAATTAAACTGAACCAAAATGTATAGTTTTATACTATTAATTGTATCACGAAATAGCAATTTGCTATATATTAATTAAAATAAAGTATTAAGAATCCAACTCATCTAAAAATTTAAGTTAATTATTAGATTGAGGGTCCGACAATATATGTTATGCTTAACATCAAATATTATATCTCTATAAAGTGATAAGCTCAGGTATAATTTTGTATTTTAGTCTCTATATTTGATTCTCCTGTCTTTATATTTTGCCAATCAAGAAAAGAAAAGAAAATTTAAGAGAGAAGAAAGGAAGAAAGGAAATGGGGAGAGGTAAGATAGAGATAAAGAGGATAGAAAACAGCAGCAACAGGCAGGTGACATATACAAAGAGGAGAAATGGGATCTTGAAGAAGGCTAAGGAGATCACTGTTCTTTGTGATGCTAAAGTTTCTGTTGTTATCTTTGGCTCTTCTGGCAAGATGCATGACTATTGCAGCCCTAACACCGAGTATATTTACATATCTAAACTAATTATATAAGATCTGTAACTCTTTTTTATATATTTAAAAAACCCTGTTTTCCTTTTTTGTTTTCCTTAGGGTTTCTTAATTTGTTTTCCTGCAAAAATAAAATCTTTTAATTTTATGGGCTTGTAATTTTTTGTGTTTAATTTTTCTATCATGAATATATATGTATGTAGTTTAGTGCAGCAGCTGGATACCTACCAAAAGCTGTCTCATAAGAGGCTGTGGGATGCTAAGCATGAGGTTAGTTAATTGAATGGTTTCATATATTCTCTTTCTCTAGCTCTCTTTTTTCCAATTTCTAATTACTTCCATGAAAGAATCTGGAATTTAAGCTTCTCCTTGTGTAAGATGAGAATGGTTTTTTTGCTAAAAATATGTCAAGTAACTTGAAACATTATTCCATGACCAGATCTACAAATAGCTAGGTTGGATATATATATATTGCACTTCTCTCTCTCTCTCTAGATCCCTCTTTCTCTCTCTTCCCCTATAAGTTTAAAGGATATAGAAAATGAAAACCTAGCTAAATGAGATGTTACATCCAAATATGAACAGATCTAGGTTGTGTGTGTGTATATTTATACACACACAAGCTGAGAAGCAATATATATTTACATGCATATCTATTAAAATAATTATTTAATAAATTAAAATCAATTGCATCTATGGTTTTTACAATAGATCTGTAAAACAGCTAGCTAGCTCATAATTAATAGTAACCTAAGTCTGTTTAATTTTTTCAATTCCTTGTGCTATGTTTCTTTAATTTTATTAAAGGGTTTGAAACAGCATTAATTGTGAAATTAATATGAATATATATATATATATATATATATATATATATATATATATAATCTGTATTTTTTTCATATATAAGTAGGTTCTTAAGATTAGTAGTAATTGTTTGGTTTTTATTTTTGACACAATTAATTGGGGAAAAATAATCACAGAATCTCAGCAATGAAATTGATAGAATCAAAAAAGAAAATGACAGTATGCAGATTGAGCTCAGGTAATTAAATTAAATAATTTGCAGTGCTTGCTAATTAATAATACTTGATATATTTCTCATGTTTTAATTTCCATGTGTTACTATATATGTATATATAATATATTCCTGCAGGCACTTGAAGGGGGACGATGTTACTTCTTTGCACTTCCAAGAACTCATGTCCCTAGAAGATGCCCTTGAAACCGGGCTTAAGAAAATTCGAGACCAAAAGGTATTAAGTCTTAATTAATTAACTATTACATATTAATTAGTAGATTAATTTGCATATAATTAATGTGAGACACTGTATATATTTTTATCCTTTTTCTCTACATATGTCAGACGGAAGAACTCAACAGGATGGCCAAAGATGTATGTAATAGATCGATCAAACAAATTTATTTCTTTATATTCATAGTTTGCAAATGTTTAAATCTTGCTATAGAATCGGACAATTAGTATTTTGGCCTAGACTAATTAAAGTGTAATTAATTCCATCAGGAGCAAATGTTGGAGGATGAAAATAAGCAACTTAGTTACATCCTGGTAAGTTAATTTATGTATCATCTGAATCTGATTGTTCCATTGTAAGATGTGTAAGATGGTGTTTGATTACATCTTAATGTATCTTAACAGCTCACCTCTTAATACATCTTAACAATCCACATCTTTGTATTAAGAGGACCTCTGAATAGTTAAGATACAAATATGAGTTTAAACTGTTCAGAGGACCTTTTAATCAAAGATGTGGACTGTAAAAATGCATTAAAAGATGGACTGTTAAGATTCATTAAGATACAATCAAACACCATCTAAGATAGAATTTTCTAATACGCGGATAGCTCAAGAGTCATGTTGTTAGCATGATATACATTATTGGACTTTTCATCTAACAACTTAAGTTTTTAGATGAGATGGTTATTTAACATCTGGATATGTATGCAAGGTCTTTGATTCAAATATGAGTTGATTACTTAAAATGGTATCAGAGTTCTGGGTGTGTTTACAATTGTCTTTATATTAATTTAATAGTACAAATACACTTTAATTTCTCCCTTCTCTATAAAAAGTTGTAAACCTCAATTTAGCAAGTTTTCAAAAATTACAAATTAAAGCTAGATTTTCCTAGCTAATTTCGTAATCATATAAATAAATATATTTTTATAAATAACTTTATGAATATTTTTTTTGGTTAATTTGATCATCATAGCATCAACAAGAGATGGTGGCAGCCGCGGCGGCATGGCAATGTTAGAGAATATGAACCCCAGATCAGATGCCGTTGGCCTTCCGCGTGCAGCCGAATTTACATGAGAGAATTTGAAACTGATGAATTGGTTTCTTCTAGTAGTATACTTGAACTCCTGTTTAAGTATTGCTAATGACTTTAGTAAGTTGAACTTAATTAGTTTAATGTGAGACACTTAATTTGTTACTTTGATCGATGATGCTTGTTCCAATCATGAGTATCTTGTGGATTAATTGATGCCTTGTGCTATTGATGCCATGTACACGGTACGTATTTTAATAACTTCAAAATTAAAAATATAAGAGCAATTTATTTTTTGAAGTTAATTAGAAAAAGAAAAAGAAAAAGAATTCAACTTTTGATATTTTTGTGATGATTTTTTTAAGTTTTTTGAACAATAAATATTGAAATTTTTTATGGGCTTATGGGAGATGTTATCTAGGGCAAGGTTTTCAGACCCAGATCGGTCATCGAGCCGAAAAAGATATTGGGTGGATGGATCACTGGTTCAACCAGTAGTCGAACCGTTATTGATCCAGTAATGTCATTAATATATAAAAATATATATTATCAGTAATTAATAAAATTTTAAAAAATCTCATTTTTTATGAATTAAAACATAATAAAGTTAAGTTAATTACAAATTTACTAAATGTGTTTAATTTTAATATTAAAGTTTTTTTTGTACAAAAAAATATTAAAAAATAATTTAAAACAGATTTATTGAGTCAATTAACTAATTTTACCAATTGAACTACTGATTCGACTGGTGATCAACCGATTTTAATAACCATATCTAGGGTGTATTATATAACCATATACCCTATTTTTATATAATGAGTTTAATTTTCTTAATTTTTTAATAAATTTAATAATACGGATGAAAAGATCATGCAAAAATATCAGTGAATATAAATTTTATTTAATTTGAAGGTGTGTAACCGTTTAATTTCTATTTAATTCTTTTAAGATATATTATATAAATACAATTTCAAATTTTAGTTTTGAGTAAAATTTTGTCCTAGCTAAATTCAACTCACTATCAAATTAGTTTCAACTAGATGTTTGATTGACCGAAAGATCGTATTTCGAATTTGACCAGTCCAATTCATAGTCTTAATTAATTATATAATGTGTCCATTTTTTTAATTTTATAAAAAATAAAATTCGTCATTATATATCAAACACATCCTCAAGTTTATCAAACCATGCTCAATACCCCTTCTTTTTTTTAAAATTCCTGTTAAAGTCAAAATTCGTCCACACGCCCAATCATCAATTAATAGCGCGTTTAATCCTACACAGAAACGAAGTTATACAGAGAAACTTGATGGTTTGGGCCGCCGGGGGATAAACTCTGCTGTGAAAATAAGTACAAACTGAAAAAAAGTTAACAATGGAAGCTTACTGCCCTAGTGCTCAAAGTAATATTGTGTACCTGAGAATTATGGTGTAACATTGTATTTATAGTGATCACACCTCATTTTCTATGCCCGTCTTCGAATTGGAATAGAATTCCTCATTGTGGTGGATATCATAATGGGATAGAATTGAATCTCCTTAAAGAAAGGAAGTCGAATATTATCCTGACTATTTCCTTAGGAATTGAAAATTAAATACAGTTAGGAATCTTAGATTCCTTAAAGTCCTTCTGTAGCGCCCCCGAATCGCCGCGAATCCGGTTCGCTATTTCTATAACTGTTGCGGAAGATATAAACATAAATTGTTTATACATTAAACATTATACACTATCCCCAAGGTCGAGTAACCATAACTTATACACATTTCATAACTTATCTGACACATGATATTATCATCATACAAGACTATTACAAATCTAATCGCAAGCATATTAACTCTAAATTCGAAATCGTCTTTAATTTTCCTTGTATCTCAAGCATTCGTCTTTATCTCGCAATGTTTTATCATGATATAGCAAGGGTGAGCATGAAAGTTGCCCAAACAAGTTTAAATACAATTTAAGGATATATCATGATTGAAAGAGTCCGAATAATAAAGTCGCTATAATTCACAATGTAGTTGTGAATTATCATGAACAAACTTTTGATTGAACAAGTATTACATGAACAATATATATCTGGACCAACTGGTAATGAAGGTGATCAGCCTTTCATACCTAACTTATACATACAAGATGTACAGAGTACAATTCTACATGGTAATCAGTAACGATTAACCATAAGCATATCTGAATGAAACACTCTTAGTAGAGTTAAGAAAACAAACTTGCCTGAACCGTTGATTATCGTTACGAAATATAACTTAGCTTTATCCGAAGACCTAATATAGATAATACAGATCTCCAAATATTAGAATAATATCATCACAGTATAAAATAACCTAAACACATTATCACAGAATCCTATCAGTCTATACAACACATAAGACTTAGCATCAAACAGACTAATTAAGTCTAAGTTGAAACCGACACAATTCAATCATCCCGACGGTCTAATCGGATAACTATCGAGTTTAAGTTCAATTAAACTCTGCCTAAACAATTAACAATAATCTTAGATAATCATATTATCAGTCAAAACAATTTTCATAAACTTATAATAATTTTCAGATAATTAATATCATTATCATAATTTTTTAATCAATTATACCGTATTTAAATGAATTAAATACCACATAATTCCTTAGTCATTAATATTTATTTATTGCTAAACATTAATGAATTACATGCCATAATATTATATCATATTTATAATATCTCAAAGTATTTTCAATACTTTATTATTTCCTTTAAATGTTTTTAAAGTAATTAAAAATATTAATCAATAAGCGATATTAATATAAATATCACATTATTCCTTGATCATTAACATTTATTTAATATTAAATTTTAATGAAAATCATAACATAATATTATAATATAATTATAATATTACAAAGTATTTTAATATCTTAAAATCATATTTATATGATTTTTAAACAATCAAATCCATTATCCGATAATTAAAATATTAATATTTTCATGCCAAAATATCAAAAGTTATATTTTATAAATTAAAATATTTTTATAACACTTAAATCATTTTTATATGATTTTTAAAGCATTAATTCTATTTTTTTATAATTTATCTAATATATTCATTAAATATATTAACTACCATTAATAATAAATATTAATGAATTTCATCACAAAATATCAAAAGTCATCAAAAATAACTTAAAATATTGTTTAACACCATAATATAATTTTTCATGATTTTTCATGAATTAAAATAATTTATTTAATAATATAATTAAATAAATAAATACCATTTATATTCCAAAATATTAAATGTTTTTGAAATATACTCCAATTAATTAAAAACTATTTTTCAGGCTTTAAAATAATTTTTTAAAATTTAATATGTATTTTTAATAATTTAAAAACTATTTATTTCTATTTATTTATTAAAATAATCTATTTTTCAAAAATAAGCGTCGTTAAAGGGCCCTATAGCGACAGAACCGTCGCTATAGGTGTTCTTGAGCCTGCCCAGAAACACATTGTCAGTCGCCAAGGTACTACGTTTGACCAAGTATAATTCATTAATCACAAGGTTTCTGGGAAATCTAAGACATTGATTCTGTAGTGGAAATGTAATTCTACAATATCATACTAAGTTCATGGCTATACAACACACGATCAGTGAGATATAAGCCTCACAAATCCTTGTCAGAGACTGTTTCTTAGGATTCTGGGTTTACCAGAATCAAGCTACCTACTTTGGGTTCTTATAACTTGTGTTTTGTGTTCTCTTTGTGCAATATAAAGGTTTCATCGTGTAGCCCACATGACAAGGTAGAACTTTATTACTCTACATCAACATAAAAACATCAGAATTGAGATATAAAAGTTGGTCAAAGTCTGACAAAAATAACGGGTGATGAACAATCTGGGTTTTCCATATTTTTCTTCCTATTAAATCCAATCTTTGTTTGACCAAAGAATATTATCGATCCTGATCATGATCTGGTGGACATAAGGACTTTGATGTGTAGATCACATGTCATACTATCAAGATCTAACACTAACATGGTAATTAACATTAACAGTAGCAAGATCTGGGACTGCTAAAAGGCTTGTCAGGCGATCTGGGAATCTGGGTTTGCCCAGATTCCAGAAATCGTGACCGGTCAACCATGTTTGACTGCTCATATCTTTTGATCTAGACATCAACTAGGCTTGATTCCAATTATAGTGTAAAGACCATATAACAGACTACATGTTACAATCTTTAAACATCAAAAACACTTAACAGGCTGAGATCTACAGCCTCTGACATTAGTTGTCAGAGGACAAAAAATAAAATTTTCCAGATTTTGAAAAACTTTAATTTTGAGCACTTAAGTGTTATGGATCTGTGATATTACAACCCAGATCACTAATATATACAACATACTACACATTTAAACATAAAATCATAACATCTAACAACAGATCTAAGGATTTCTAGAATTAGGGTTTATACCTCATAAATGCTCAATTTTTGAATCTGATCTTTGGTGTTTGTTCTTGGCAAGCTAACACATGATCTTGGCTTAGCTTATTAGTCACTCTCACTCTACAATTTCGGATGGGAGAGAGAGAGAAGGTTTGGCTAGCTTGAAAAAATAAAGTAAGTGAATTTTGCTTACTTTTGAACTTTGATCTTAGGTCCAATGTATTTATAGGATGCTAGATGGTTGATGGTTGATGATTAAAGGCTAGCACATAGACCACATGCCTAGCAAAGGTTGGTCACCAACTAAAGTTATGGCAACCTACACAAGTTATCTTATTAAATAATGCTAAAAGGGCATTTTGGTCATTTAGCTCATAAAGTGCATGGTACTTTGGTAACTTCTCACACCTATTAGGTTTTTACCCTTAGGATTTGACCCTAGGATTTCATAAGCTCTAAATCTAGAGTTGTGTATTAAGGGCAAATATGGAAATCTTCGTTTCTTTGATTAGGGTTCCCTATTTACAGTAAAGTTTACTAATCTCATTCAAGCTTACTAATTAGGGTTAAAGCTTCCTAATTAACATTACATTCTATAAGCTAATAATTAGGTTTTCTCTAATTGCATGCTAGGGTTTCCTACATTAGAAATTAGGGCTTTCCAATTAATCAATTAGGGTTATCCCTAATTATACTTACAATTAATAACATAAAAACTCTATACTTATCTTCAAGCTTCCCACTTGGGGTTTTAATATCCCGATTTAGGGTTTTAGACAGAATAATTAGGGTTCAAATTTTGAAAATTAGGGTTTGCTAAATAATTAAGCTTTACCCTATTAAGCTTATAATTTAAATCACTTGAGCATTATAATTCTCCGTTATATTCCCAGATTAGGGTTTCAAATATTCGAAATCTGAAATTAGGATTTTCAGATATGGTATTAGGGTTTTCTAATACTCAAATAGGGTTTCCAATAATTCATTAGGGTTTTTTACTAATTAAAGTTATAATTAATAACGTTAAACCTTATATATAGCATTGCATTCCCAATCTAGGGTTTTTAATATCCGAATTAGGGTTTCGGACTCTCAGAACTGAAACTAGGGTTATTTTGAAATCCTCAAAATTCCTTCCCAATAACATCAAACGCATACACTTATTTTCTATCTAGGTCTAATATTTGACCTTAAATCAATCATTTAAGATTTTAATAAATTGTCTAAATTCTCGGGTTGTCACACCTTCCTTCTACCCAAAATATACTCCTATGTAGGGAAGGTTCCTCCACATGGCTTACGACCTATCGAATCATCTAGGCGTAATTAATCATGTCCCAACATTGTCCCCCACTCTCTTATTATAAGGAACTTAAAATAAGAGAATACATCAATTAGTCATGTAGGACGTTAGCCGAATAGTGTTTAATCCAATGGACGTTATTCCGTCGCGAAGAACGTTATCTGTGAAACCCCAAATTTTACGAATAAAAATTTAAATTTCTCGAAATATTTTTTTTTAAAATATTATGGTGTGGATTTGATATAATGTTATAGTTGTGGGTAATATTTATAAATTTTGCAAAGTATGCAAGTTGTTATATTATATTCGATTGGTCGGGGAATATTATTTTTGTCAGGGAATATTCGTACAACAACACAATCATTGGTGGATCCCACAACGAAATTATTATCGGATTGAGAAAACGACAAAAATAGTTTTATGAAAATAACGGCGGAAGTTTTACCCATTAATACTTTTGAACTACTCGGTAGTAAAAGTACAGTAATACGTGTGGTTGAATAGTAGCACACGGTATTGATTATTGATACTTACGTGAGAAAACACTCACTTTTGTTCAATTATTGCTACAATAGTTGTTGCATAGTATCTCACGTTATTTGATTCAATTATTGTCGATTGTTATATTATATATATAAGTTTTGTTTTATTAGTATTATTAGTGTAATAAAACAGAAAAACTTTTTATATAAAATAGAATACTTTTATAAAGTTATTTATTTTATTAGACAATAATTAGAATATATTATATTTTATTATGCATTGTGTTCATAAAGTGCATGCATATAGTGTTTTGCATAGTAAAATCTTTTTTATATAAAAGCAGAATACTTTTATAAAGTTATTTGTTTTATTAGACAATAAATAGAATATATTATATTTTATTTAAAAGATTTTTGTTTTATTAGAATATTTTATTAAATCAATCTGGACCGTCCGTTTAAAAGTAAATCAATCTGGACCGTTCATGGATTAGTTATTATTCAAACCCATTCTTCTATAAATAGAAGTTCATTCCTTCATTATTTCTTACTTAATTCATCAAACTCTAGAGAGAGAAAGCGTAGAGAGAAAGAAGAAAAGTATTCTACTACTTCACTACTCCTATATCTAGTTTGTTCTAAGGTAAGGGGTATTATTTCTTTTGTATTCATGAAGAGAACTTCTGTTATTCCATTCTTTATTATTCTCTTGGAATAAACTCAGATAATGGACTACCATATACTTGGTAAAATTCTTTCGTTATTCCATTCTTTATTATTTCATTGGAATAACTTTGTATACGTGGACTACCCTATACTTGGTGAAATTCTTACATTATTCAATTCCTTATTATTATGTTGGAATAACCTGTATATGCGAAGTACTGCATACATGGTGAAATTCTATTATGGTTCCATTATTTATTATTCTGTCGGAATATCCTGTCTATGCATTTACGCCGGACCTGGTTCCATTATTTATTATTCTGTCGGAATATCTTGTATGTGCATTTACGCCGGATCTGGTTCCATTATTTATTATTCTGTTGGGAATAACCTATCTCATGTATCTATCGCATTTATGGTGAATCCTTCGTTATTCCATTCTTTATTATTTCGTTGGAATAACTCGCCTACATGTGGATTATCACATGCATGGTGAATGATCCTTTGTATTCATTCCTTATTAAATTGTGGAAATGATCTGTATACGTGGATTACCGCATGGCGGGTGAAAATTCATTTGCAATTTCATATATTTTATTATACTCAGTTGGTTAAAGCTTTGGCTTCTATATTCCTTAAAATTAGTGGAATATCCTGGATGTTTGCGTTTCATCCAGTATCTTTTCGTGGAAATATTCTTCTGAGCATTCTTGAATTTTACTCTACAAAGCAGTATCATGTTGACAATTTGGACATTATTAGTTCTTGGATAAATTAATTCTTGAACTTGTTTTATTGAATTATTATGTCATTGTCATCATCCTTATGTTTATATTATGTTGAAAGTCATCTGTGGCCTGTATTGCATAGATGGACTTTGTATGATTATGACCAGGGATTATTCGGTATAATCATGACCGTAATGTTACAAATGATTTGGAAAAAGTCCTCATTGGCCCGTAGTGCATTGATGGGATGCTTTTTGGTATGATTATGGCTATGAATTCTCTTCACCGAGGAGCAAAGATGAATTTTTTATGGCATGATCGGGATCATTGATTTAAAACACGATTATCTTTGGCCCGTAGTGCATGGATAATTCATTGTCGTGATACTAAATAATATCCTTGGCTCGTAGTGGTGGATGATTTGATGATGTGGATTATTTATTGTGAGTCTCAAATGATAAAAGTGATGAAAAACTTTTAAATCATAAAAGATAGTAGATTTTATTCTCTACTTGACTCTTTTAATGGATTATTTGTTGTTCATTGCAGCTTAAACTTGATGTCTATTGTATTTTATCAGTTTAACATTGTTGAAGGCTAATGATAATTTATCCGGCATTATCTTAGTCATAATATTTCTTACTGGGCTAGTTGAGCTCACCCTTTCTTTCAATGTTCTCTTGTGAAATGAGAGCGTAGTCGGGACTAATCGGGAACGGAGTGACGGTCAGATGATAGCATTAGTAGTCCTCACTATTCTGTTAAATAGTGTGACAATAAATGTAATGAGGACTCCTTTGAGTGTGGATATTGTCTAGATGATAATATTCTTATTAAAACTCTTATCTATGTTTTGTCGTATTTTTACACGACGTTTGTATAATTAAGTTGTATTTGTATTTTGTACCATGTATCCGGCGACCCAAGATGGGTGATGTATACCTGTTTTGGGGGCGTCACAGTTGGTATCAAAGCTTAGGGATATGATCCCGGCTAAGATGTGAGACAAGAACTAGGAGGGGAGAGACGGGGAATTCCTTCGCTAGTATGACTTACCTAAGTTTATTTGGTATTTAATTGGTCGGTCAGAGTATAGGGATAATATGTGATATGTTAATTAACCCTTGTTTTGTGGCGTGATTTGAAAATGACATCCGAGAATGTTGAGAATAGCAATAGAAACGCAGAGAGGAGACCGTTGAGTCTCCACAGATCAATAATCAGGATAATGTGATAATCCTCTTGTAAAGAACAACACTGATCAAATGATGAACGATGGTACGTTTATGAGCTTTTTAGAATTCATGCAACACCAAACGAGAGAGACTCCTGTTCATAATGCAGGTGAAAACAATGGCAACCCACGATTGGTCACCGCTAAGCAGTTCAAGGAGCTGGGACCACCGGAGTTTTTGGGAAAGCCAGACCCACTTAAGGCAGAGACATGGATTAAGTAGATCACCAAGATATTTGATGTCTTGGAATGCTCAGAGGAGCAAAAACTTCCATTCGCCACCTTTATGTTGCGTGAAAAAGCAGATCATTGGTGGGAATCTGTAAAACGTACCCAGCCTGACGCACTCAAGATGTCTTGGGAGAAGTTGCAAGAGCTGTTCAATGACAAGTACTTTCCCGAAAGTATTCGTCACATGAAGGAGGTGGAATTCATCAAGCTGGAGCAAAATAATATGACCGTGTCGCAGTATGAGGCTAAATTTGCAGAGTTGTCCCGGTTTGCATCCCATTTGGTTGATAATGAGGAGCGAATGTTTCTGCGAGGTTTGAAACCTAAAATACGTCAATACCTCATTTCTCATAAACTTTGTTTATATTCAGATGTTGTGAATAGGGCTCAGTTATTGGAGCTCGATAATAAGTCAGCACAACCAAAAGGCAATGACCAACAACACGATAATAATCGTACCGGTGGCAATGGCCATCGGAACAATGATAACCATCGTGGGGGAAATTATCATGCCAAGAATGGTAACCACTTCGGTGGTAATCATGGCCAAGGTAATAGAAGTAGAAATTTCAAGAAGAGGAGACTCAATAATGATGGAAAGAGCAAAGACCAAAGACCCGTTTAAAGGAAGATGAACGACCACCGGTCAGTATGTTTCAAATGCGATGGGAGGGACACATCCGTCTAAACCTGTGACGCAAAGAATCCAAAGCGTGTTTCAATTGCGGAAGAGAAGGTCACCTAGCTCGATTTTTTCGTAGTGAAGTCAAGTCCAATTTGGGATGGTGACGCCAAAGGATGTCCTGCATAAGTCAAAGCTGGTAGTTTAAGTGAGAGTATTTGTCGAAGAACCCGAACGAAGTTGTCACGGGTAAGTTAATCATAAACGCTTACAAAGTCTATACCTTATTCGATACCGGTTCTACCTATTCTTTTATCTCTCTTGCTTGCGTTCAACGTTTAAATTTGACCCCGCAGAAGTTAGACTTTGACTTATTGGTTGAAACTTCGTTGGGGAGAAACCTTCGTTACCTCCATTGTTTATAAATCTTATTTGATTCAAATCGACACTTTCACGTTACCTGTCGATCTTATCTCTTTGAGAATACTTGCCTTTGACATGATTTTAGAAATTGACTGGTAAACTATTCATCATGCTTTTCATAAGGTTGTTAGCTTTTATATTCCTAACCAACCTATTATGCGAATTCAAGCAACCAAACCACTAAAGTCAATCATTGTTATATCAAGCCATAAGTAAAGAGCCCCGATCCTTTCGTTGTTGACTTCCTTGTGTGGAATGCACCGAAGCCAGACTTTCTGTAGGCGACGTCTTGAATGACGATGGCAAGTTGATATATATCAATGTGACGTACTATCCAAGTCTTGGATAAGAGTCACAGTTTTGAATGATATTTCTATTGTTAATAAATTTCCTGACGTATTTTCTGAAGACTTCTTAGCCTACCCTAGAGCGTGAAATCGAATTTTGTATTGACCCTAGTACAAAACCCATTTCTAAAACCCTTAAATATTTTTTCAACCAAAACGAACGTATAATGCGCCAAAGTCGTTGGCTCGAGCTGTTGAAGATTACGATCGTACCATTCAATATCATCGTGGAAAAGTGAACGTGGTAGATGACGTGTTAAGTAGAAGATCGTATGCGTTTACGAATGCGAATATACGAACCTACGTGAAGATAACGAATATATGATTAGAACCAACTTTAGTCGATAAAGTTAAAGCCGCTCAAGCTATAGACCCGGAGCTGATGAACACGAAAAAGAAGGTTCAAAAGGGCGTTATTCTAGAAGCAAGAGTCAATAAAGAGAGGAAATCTCAACCCTCGATTTTATTGGCCCATTTGAAATCCTCAATCGAGTAGGAACTGTGGCCTATAATCTCTTTTTACCGCTAAGTATGTCGCGTGTTCATAACGTTTTTCACGTATCGATGTTACGTAAATATGTGAACGACCCGAACCACATTATTGATTTAGAACCGGACGAGATAGCGTATAATTTAACGTATGAAGATGTACCTGTTAACATCCTGGAATATATTCTACGCTTAAAGGTTATACCTCAAGAGTTAGAATCTGACGAAGTGTCCTCATCTGTTTAAGATACCGGTATGTAACGTAAATTTTGAGGGCTAAATTTCATAAGGAGGGGAGATTGTGAAACCCCAAATTTTACTTAATAAAAATTTAAATTTCTCAAAATATTTTTTTAAAATATTATGGTGTGGATTTGATATAATGTTATAGTTGTGGGTAATATTTATAAATTTTGCAAAGTATGCAAGTTGTTATATTATATTCGATTGGTGGGGAATATTATTTTTGTCGGGGAATATTCAATACAACTAAGACAATCATTGGTGGACCTATAATGGAATTATCATCGGATCGAGAAAGCGACAAAAATAGTTTTATAAAAATAACGGCAGGAAGTTTTCATCGTTAATCTTGTTGAACTACTCGGTAGTAAAAAGTCACAATGAATGGCGTGGTTGCATAGTAGCACACGGTATTAATTATTGATACTTATGTGAGAAAACACTCAGTTTTGTTCAATTATTGCTACAATAGTTGCTGTATAGTATCTCACGTTATTTGATTTAATTATTATCGATTGTTATATTATATATATAAGTTTTGTTTTGTTAGTATTATTAGTGTAATAAAACAGAAAAACTTTTGATATAAAACAGAATACTTTTATAAAGTTATTCGTTTTATTAGGCAATAATTAGAATATATTATATTCTATTATGCATAGTGTTTTGCATAGTAAAATCTTTTTATATAAAATGTAATACTTTTATAAAGTTATTTATTTTATTAGACAATAATTATAATATATTATATTTTATTATGCATAGTATTGCATAATGTATCGTATAGTGTTTTCATAGTAAAATCTTTTTATATAAAAATGTAATACTTTTATAAAGTTATTTGTTTTATTAGACAATAAATAGAATATATTATATTTTATTTAAAAGATTTTTGTTTTATTAAAATATTTTATTAAATCAATCTGAACCGGTCTGCTTAAAAGTAAATCAATCTGGACTGTTCATGGATTAGTTCTTATTAGGTCCATTCTTCTATAAATAGAAGTTCATTCCTTCATTATTTCTTACTTAATTCTTTGAAACTAGAGAGAAAGCGTAGAGAGAAAGAAGAAAAGTATTCTACTACTTCACTACTCCTATATCTAGTTTGTTTCTAAGGTAAGGGTATTATTTCTTTTGTATTCATGAAGAGAACTTACATTATTCCATTCTTTATTATTCTCTTGGAATAACTCAGATAATGCCGGACTACCATATACTTGGTAAAATTCTTACATTATTCCATTCTTTATTATTACATTGGAATAACTCAGTATACGTGACTACCCTATACTTGGTGAAATTCTTTCATTATTCCATTCCTTATTATTATGTTGGAATAACTGCCACATGCCAAGCACCGCATACATGGTGAAATTCTCGTTATGGTTCCATTATTTATTATTCTCGTCGAAATATCATATCCTGCAATGCTTACGTGGGACTGGTTCTATTATTTATTATTACACGTTGGAATATCCATGCATGCGTTTATGCTGGGACTGGTTCCATTATTTATTATTATGTTGGGAATAAGTCATGCGTGCGGTCTATCGCACGCATGGTGAATCCTACATTATTCCATTCTTTATTATTCATTGGAATAACACATACATATGGATTATGTGGCGCCCCCAAAATAGGTATATCAACACCCATTCGAAAGTCGCTAAATACATGGTACGAGAAAGCAAACTACAACTTCAATAATACAATTGTCGTGCAAAATACGACAACACATCTTTGTGAGTTTAAATACAAATATTGTCTTCTAGACAATATCAACACTCAAATAAGTCCTCATTACAATTATTCATACACTATTTTACGAAATAGTGAGGATCTGCTAAAACATCTTTCTAGAACCATTACTCCGCACTCCACTCGATCTCGCTATATGTTCACTTCCTACGAGAAGAAAAATGGAACAAAAAAAGAAAAGGGTGAGCTCAACTAGCCCGATAAAGAATATTATGACTAAGATAATATACAACAAATTATCATTAGTCTTCAACAGGAAAAAAGCGATAGAATATAATAGACAACAAGTTTTAGATCAATATTCTGCAGCGGAAACAACAATCCATTAGAAGAGTCACGTAGAGAATGAATTCTACTATATTCTAAGAATTAAAAGTTCATCATCAATATTTTATCCTTGTAACAACAATCAATATACATCTTTAATCAAATATTCATCTTTGCACTACAGGCCAAAGATATTCATTTGTATCACCAATTGGTTATGTTCATCTCAACACCTGTTCATCTTTGCACTACGGGCCAAAGATATTCATCAGTTAATCATTCATCTTTGCACTACAAGCCAAAGATACTCAGCAATATCATCATTTAAGACTGAGGATGATGAAAAATACTTTAAAGAAAATGAATCCAATGAAGGACAAATATTAGGGATTCGTATAACAGTTTATCCAAGATCAATAATACTTCATAATAACCAATTGTGAAGTAGAAATCAAAAATAACGATCAAAAAATGGATACAATCAAAGATGGTAGCCAAAATAGACATCTTGGACAAAAAAGAAAATTTTCATTTTTTGATGAATAGTGTCGTATTCGTGAATAGTGCCGTATACGTGAATAGTAACCCCGACACAAAAAGTTTCAAATTTGATTAAAAAGTTCACCAATATTTTGGCATAATGATATTGAAGAAAATAATATCATTTAAGAAGAAAATAACATCCCTTACCTCAAAATAACGAAGACCCGACGGAATATCGGATAAAGTAGAAGGAAACTTATATAGAACAACAACTCTCAAAGTATCAAAATACTCACAAAAATACGCTCGATAATCTAGAGAGAAAGAAAACTTGTTTCTGGTGTGATTTTCAATTCTAACCTAAGCGTCTATTTATAGGAAAATGCTAGAACGCCATAAGAGACAAATAATAAAATATTATTTTTATTATTTAAAATCCTATGCATGCTAGCCATCAAAGACCAGCATGCCACTCTTGAAAAATCCCAGCAGCCCTCATGCTTTAAATCACAAAAGTGGGTCCCACCCATAAATTAATAAAAATCATTTTATCTTTCAAAACTTCAGTAATTCATAGAAAATAGCCCGTTTATCAGAAAAATACGAATTTTTTGTCCATTCCACACGAAATCGAATTCTCTACAACTTTGTAGCTTTGAGTTTTTCCAAATTCCAAAAAAAAATATCTGAAATCCACAAACGGACGATTTTCAACACCGTTTCGACACCTTTTAAAATTTATAACAAATCATGCGTTAATTTTCAACGATTCAAAATTTGTGGACATATACTAAACTCATATATGTAAAACATATCCAATCATCATGCAATATTGTGTTCTATCGTGCAACCCACGCCAGACATCGTATTTTAACCACCGGTATTCCAAAAGTGTTAAGCAGTAATAACTACTACAAGTTATTTATAAAAACTCAAACTTCTCTTTTTCTTCATCCCATAGCTTATTCTATTATGGGGCCCTACAAATGGTCATACCAGGTCATACGAATATTCTCCGACAACAAGAATATTCCACGACCAAACGAATATTCCCCGACAGAATTGAATATTTTATAACCACTTGTTTATTTTGCAAAATTTACACATTTCACCCATAACCAAAGCATTATATCAAATTAACACCTTATTAATTTAGAATAATGAATAGAGAAAATTCAATTTTATTTATAATAAGTTGGGGTTTTACAACCTCCCCTCCTTATAAAATTTCGTCCTCGAAATTGACGTACGTACCTGGTGTTTTGAAAAGGTGAGGCTACATCGCTTTCATTTCCGATTCTAACTCCCAGGTCATTTCCTCAATAGCATGGTTCCTCCACAAAACCTTAACTTGTGGTATAACCTTGGTGCGTAGGACATGCTCTTTCCTATCCAAGATCTTAACAGGTACCTCCTCGTATGTTAAATCTTCGGCTATCTCGTCTGGTTCTAACTCAATAATGTGGTTAGGGTCTTTCACATATTTACGAAGCATAGATATATGAAAAACATTATGAACACGAGACATGCTTGGAGGTAATGCGAGTCTATAGGCCACATTTCCTATTCGGTCAAAATTCTCAAATGGACCAACAAATCTTGGATTGAGCTTTTCTCTCTTTCCACATTTCCTATTCGGTTGTTGTTCGGTACAAGTTTCCTTCGTCTTTCTATCCGATATTCCGATCAGAAGTACCGTTATTTTGAGGTAAGGGATGTTATTTTCTTCTTAAATGATATTATTTTCTTCAATATCATTATGCTAAAATATTGGTGAACTTTTTAATCAAATTTGAAACTTTTTGTGTCAGGGTTACTATTCACGTATACGGCACTATTCACGTATATGGCACTATTCACGAATACGACATTATTCACCGACAAATAAAAATTTTCTTTTTTGTCCAAAATGTCTATTTTGGATACTATCTTTGATTATATCCATGTTTTGATCGTTATTTTTGAATTCTGCTTCACAACTGATTTATGAAGTATTATTGATCTTGGATAAACTGTTATACGAATCCCTAATATTTGTCCTTTTGTCTCACTGGAATTGTTTTCTCTAAAATGTTTTTCATCATTCTCAGTCCTAAATGATGATATTCTTGAATATCTTTGGCTCAGTAGTGCAAAGATGAATGATTAATCGATGAATATCTTTGGCCCGTAGTGCAAAGATGAGCAGTGTTGAGATGAACATGACCAGTGGTGATATAAAATGAATATCTTTGGCTCAGTAGTGCAAAGATGAATATTTGATTAAAGATGTATATTGATTGTTGTTACAGGGATAAAATATTGATGATGAACATTTAAATCTTAGAAGATAGTAGAATTAATTCTCTACGTGACTCTTTTAATGGATTGCAGTTTCCGCTGTAGAATATTGATATAAAACTTGTTGTCTATTATATTCTATCAGATTTTTTCCTGTTGAAGACTAATGATAATTTGTTGTATATTATCATAGTCATAATATTCTTTACTGGGCTAGTTGAGCTCACCATTTTCCTTTTTGTTCCATTTTTTTTCTCAAGAGGTGAGAACATAGCAGGATCGAGTCGGGGTATGGATAATGGTTCTAGAAAGAATTTTTAGAAGTCCTCACTATTTTTGTAAAATAGTGTATGAATAATTGTAATAAGGACTTATTTGAGTGTTGATATTATCTAGAAGACAATATTTTTATTTAAACTCACATATGTGTTGTCGTATTTTGCACGACAATTGTATTATTGAAGTTGTAGTTTGCTTTCTGTACCATGTATTTGGCGACTCAGAATGGGTGTTGTATACCTATTTTGGGGCGCCACAAGATATCGTGGATTACCGCGTAAGGTGAAAATCCATTTGCAGTTTCATATATTTTATTATACTCAGTTGGTTAAAGCTTTGGCTTCTATATTCCTTAAAATTAGTGGAATATCCTGGATGTTTGCGTTTCATCCAGTATCTTTTTGTGAAAATATTCTTCTGAGCATTCTTGAATTTTACTATACAAAACAGTATCATGTTGACAATTTGGACATTATTAGTTCTTGGATAAATTAATTCTTGAACTTGTTTTATTGAATTATTATGTCATTGTCATCATCCTCATGTTTTATATTATGTTGAAAGTCATCGTGGGCTCAGTATTGCATAGATGGACTTAGTATGATTATGACTGAGGATTATTAGGGTATAATCATGACCGTAATGTTACAAATGATGTGGAAAAAGTCCTCATTGGTCGTGTAGTGCATTGATGGACAATTTTGGTATGATTATGGCTATGGATTCTCTCTGCCAAGAGGAGCAAAGATGAATTGTTTTATGGCATGATCAGGACCGTTGATGAAAACACGATTATCTTTGGCCCGTAGTGTATGGATAATTCATGGTCGTGATACTAAATAATATCCTTGGCATGAAGTGCAGGGATGATTTGATGATGTGGATTATTTATTAAGCTGAGTCTCAGCGATAAAAGTGATGAAAAACTTTTTAAATCATAAAAGATAGTTCATTTATCCGACCTTATACCTCCGTAATATTGCTCACAAACCCTTGAGGAGACTTCAAATAGAGGTTCCGGAGAACTGTCCGACCTTATACCGCCATAATAGATTTCCCGACCCCTATGGGGGCATTGATTCAACCTTATACCACCATTTAACCTTATACCACCATAATAATCATCTCGACCCTTGTGGTAGACCTAGATCTGACCTTCAACTACCATCCAACCTTATACCACCATAATAATGCTCCCGATCCCCTAAGGAATCTTTTATATAGAGGTTTCGGAGAACTGTCCGTCCTTATAATCGCCGAAAGTAGATGACCGACCTATAACCACTGAAGGTGGATGACCGACCTTGTAATCCCCGACGGTGGATGACCAACCTTATAACACCAAAATAGATGCTCAAATTTTGCCAATTAAAATAAGTCCGTAACTTGCCCCACTCTAAGTGTCTGATCCAATAATTGATCTGGTACGTTGCTTCTCCATTATTTGCCATGTACTCCGATTAAATAATCTGATCAAATACTTTGATTAAAATCTCCGATCAAATACTTTGATTAAAATCTCCGATTAAAATCAAACGCTAAAAGTATACAAAAGCCATTTCCCAAACATAATCAAAACCAGTTCTATTAACTCAGTTAATCTTATCCGAACTACTTCCCGAACACCAAACCATAGAAAAATTCTCAACTCTCGAATGGCAAGCCAAACATGCCTCCCTTCCTCCGACCACTGTCGATCCCTAACATGAACATCATTTAATAGATCTACATTGAGCCGAATATATCTCCCTAAAGTGAATCATCCGAAATCCACTGATATAAGACCCTCTTCTATTGCTGAATGTCCAGAACCATCAAGAGCTACCCAGATATTGAATCTATAATCAGTTATCCACTGTCCGACGTTATTACCATTGGAATCTCAAACTAAAAGCACCACTAACTGTAAGACCCCGAATTTTATGAAATGAAAGTATTCAATTTTCTTATAATTATTATTTTATTTAGTAAATGGTTAAATTGATAAAAGGTTAAAGTTAAGGGTGATATTTGAAAATTTTGCAAAGTAAGCAAGTTGATATAAAATATTCGTTGTGTCGGGGAATATTCGATTGGTCAGGAAATATTCATACGACGGCACAATCATTGGTGGACCCCACAACGGAAGTATTGTCGTAGTTAGAAAACGATAGAAATATCTTTTTATAAAAATAACGGCGAAAGTTTTACCGTTAAACTGTTGAACTACTTGATGGTAAAAGTACATTAATACGCGTGGTTGCATAGTAGCACACTGTATTGATTATTGATGCTTACGTGAGTAGTCACTCAGTTATACTCAATTATTGCTACAGTAATTACTGCATAGTATCTCATGTTATTTGATTCAATTATTATCACAGTATTAATATTTTATATTATTAAATCAATAATTGAGACGACAAAGTTATTCATATTATTATTTGCAATATTGATGATGTCTAGAAAGTTCTGTCGATGAGAGGTTTAGTCACCTAATTGCCCGCCAATAAGGAGAAATCCTTATCGGAAAGCCCCCTCTTTCCTGGGAATGATCTAGTTGTTAAATATTGTGAGTTATAAATAATGAATAATTGTTAATAGATTAAAAAATGTGTTTATTAAAGATAAATAATTTGTGATAAATATTTATTCAATTTTTGATATAAATATAGGGATTGTTATGAGGCGTTTGTTGTAAGTTTGACTTAGTATTCCATGGGAAGATTTACTAATTTTATGGACCGTCGATGGTGGTTTTAATAGATAACCAATCTGGACCATTGATGGTGGTTTTAATAGTTAATCAATCTAGACCATTGATGGTGGTTGTAATAGTAAATTAATCTGGACCATTGATGGTGGTTTTAATAGTAAATCAATCTGGACCATTGATGGTGGTTTTAATAGTAAATTAATTTGGACTGTCGGTGGT
Organism: Panax ginseng; assembly: GCA_020205605.1. Classification (NCBI taxonomy): domain Eukaryota; kingdom Viridiplantae; phylum Streptophyta; class Magnoliopsida; order Apiales; family Araliaceae; genus Panax; species Panax ginseng. The sequence goes on from CM035132.1 coordinate 42,885,170, forward strand.
GGTTTTAATAGTAAATCAATCTGGACCGCTTCGGAATTGGTGGTTTTAAAAGTAAATCAATCTAGGTATCAATTGGTGGTTTTAAAAGTAATTCAACTGCACAAATCGGTTGTGGTTTTAATAGTAATCAATATGAACCGTCTGCTCTAATAGTAAATCAACTGGACCGCTCATGAATCGCCATTATTTAGTCCATTCTCCTATAAATAGAAGCTTAATTCTTCTTTCATTCTCACCAATTCACTGAGATTCACAAGAGACACTATAGAGAGCAAGAAAAAGAGTATTCTGTTACTTCACTATTGCAGTATTTAGTCTTCTACTAAGATAAGGGGTATTATTTCTTTCGTATTCATAAGGAATACTATTTTTCGTATTCATCCTTTAATATGTCGGAATAACCTGTCTACGTGGATTACGTATCATATGACAGGTGAAAATCCATTTGCAGTTTTCGTATGTTAATTCTTTTCATATTCTTAAATCTAAACTTACAATGGTAAGTATTGCTTCTATAATCCTTGAAATTAGTGGAATATCCTTGAGTTTTGCGCATCATCCAGTATCGTTTCATTGGAATATTGATCTGAACTTTCTTATTAAATATCAATATTTTTACTCGGGGTACTATTCACGAGTTACTATTCACCCGATTACTATTCACTATAATATTATTCACTCGAGTATTCGGGGCACTTTTTATGTCGGGGTACTATTCACGAGTTACTATTCACGGGTTACTATTCACCCGGTTACTATTCACTCAAATATTATTCACTCGGGTATTTGGGGCACTTTTTATGTCAGGGTACTATTCACGGGTTACTATTTACTCAGTTACTATTCACTCAAATATTGTTCAGTCGGGTATTCGGGGCACTTTTCATGTCGGGGTAATATTCACGGGGTACTATTCCCGAAGTACTATTCATATGGCACTATTCACCGAAAAATTTATTTCTTTTCAGTCCAAATTATTTTTGATACATGGATATTATTATTGAATTTTACTCCACAAAGCAGTATCATGTTGTCAATTTAGGCATTATTGAATTCTGGATAAATTAAATTATAAATCTTTAAAAATTTATCCTTTGCTTTCTTTTAATTGAATTCTTATATCATTGTCATCATCCTCGTGTTTATATTGTGATGAAAGTCATCTTTGGCTTACGTGCATAGATGGACTGTTGATTGGTATAATTATGACCAGGGATAATTCGGTATGATCATGATCATTGATGATTACACGAATATTCTTGGCCCGTAGAGCATGAATAATTTGTGGACGTGATACTAATGAATATCCTTGGCCCGTACTACAGGGATGATTCGATGATGTGATTTATTTATTAAGCTGAGTCCCAGCGATAAAGTTAATGATAAACTTTTTAAATCATAGAAGATAGTAGATATCATGCTCTACTTGACTCTTCTAATGGATTGATTGTTCCGCTGCAGTTAAACTTGTTGACTATTATATTCTATCAGTTTAACATTGTTGAAGGCTAACGATAACTTATTATGCATTATCTTAGTCATAATATTTCTTACTGGGAAAGTTGAGCTCACCCTTTTACTTTTATTGTTCTTTTTAAGAAATGAGAACGTAGCCGGAACTAGTCGGAGAACAAAGTAATGGTCCGAGATGGTGTTATAGTAGTCCTCACAATTCTATAAAATAATGTGACAGTAAATGTAATGAGGACTCCACTTGAGTTTGGATATTGTCTAGAAGATAATATTCGTGTAAAAACTCTCAGCTCATGTTATATAATTAAGTTTGTATTTGTATTCAGTACCATGTATTTGGCGACCCAAGATGGGTGATGTATACCTATTTTGGGGCGCCACGCTTGGTATCAAAGCTTAGGATATGATCCTTGGCTGAGATGTGAGACAAGAACTAGGAGGGGAGAGACGGGGAATTCCTTCGCTAGTATGACCTACCTAAGTTTATTTGGTATTTAATTGGTCGGTCAGAGTATAGGGATAATATGTGGCATGTCAATTAACCCTTATTTTGTGGCAGTGTTTGAAAATGGCATTTGAAAATGTCGAGATTAGCAATGAAGCACATGAGACCGTTGAGTCACCAACGATCAATATCCAAGATAATGTGCAACAGGAAGACAATAATCCTCAGGTAAACAACAACACCGATCAAATAATGAACGATGGGATGTTCAAAGGCTTTATGCAATTGATTCAACATCAGGCGAGAGCGGCTCCTATTCAAAATGCAGGTGGAAACACTGACAACTCTCGGATGGTCACTGCTAAGCAGTTCAAGGAGCTGGGACCACCGGAGTTTTTGGGAGAGCCAAAACCACTTAAGGCGGAGACGTGGATAAAGCAGATCACCAAGATATTTGAAGTCTTGGGATGCTCCGAGGTGCAAAAGGTTCCCTTTGCCACCTTCATGTTGAGAGGAGAGGAAGATTACTGGTGGGAATCAGTAAAACGTACTCAGCCTGCCGCACTCAAAATGTCTTGGGAAAAGTTCTAAGAACTGTTCAACGACAAGTACTTTCCTGAAAGTATTCGTCACATGAAGGAGGTGGAGTTTATCAAGTTGAAGCAATATAATATGACCGTGTAGCAGTACGAGGCTAAGTTTTCTGAGTTGTCCCGGTTCGCTTCCCATTTGGTTTAATGATGAGAGAATGACGCTAATGTTTCTACGAGGTTTGAGACCCGAAATACGTCAATACCTCATTTCTCACAAACTGTGTTTGTATTCAGATATTGTAAATAGGACTCAGTTATTGGAGCGAGATAATAAGTCAACCCAACCAAGAGAGAGCAGTTGGTAAGTCGATAATACCAGTGGTAGCAGTCATCGAAGCGGTGACAACAAACGTGGAGGGAATCAACATGCCAGAAATGGTAACCACTTTGGTGGTAATCATGGTCAAGATAATAGAAGTGAAAATTTCAAGAAGAGGAGATTCAATAATGATGGAAAGACATCAAAGACCACTTTTTTGTTGTTAAGGAAGGAGAAACCATGGGTCATTATATGTTACAAATGCGGAGGGGAGGGACACATCATTCCAAACTGTATGCAGCAGTCCAAAGCATGTTACAATTATGGAAGAGAAGGTCACCTAGCCCGATTTTGTCATGCAACAAAGTCAAGTCCAGCTGGGATGGTGACGCCAAAGGATGTCCCAGACAAGTCAAAGCCGGTAGTTTAAGTGAGAGCGTTTGTCGAGGAACCTAAACCAAGTTATCATGGGTAAGTTAATCATAAACTCTTGAGAAGTCTATACCTTATTCGATACTGGTAATACCCACTCTTTTATTTCTCCTACTTGCGCTCAATATTTAAATTTGACTCCGGAGAAATTAGACTTTGACTTATCGGTTGAAACTCCATTATGAGAAACCTTCGTTACATCCACTGTTTATAAGTCTTGTTTGATTCAAATCGGCAACCGCACGTTACCTATCGATCTTAGCTCTTTGAAAATACTTGCATTCGATGTGATTTTAGGGATTGATTGGTTAACCACTCATCACGCTAAAATTGATTGTTTTTTGTAAGGTTGTTAGCTTTCATATTCCTAACCAACCTATTATACGAATTCTAACAACCAAACCATTAAAGTCAATCACTGTCATCTCAAGACATAAAGCTATTCGTTTATTGAAAAATGGATGTCAAGCTTTCTTAGCCCATGTCACGAATTTAAAAAAAAATACGTCAGATTTGAATAATATTTCTGTTGTTAATAAATTTATTGACGTATTTCCTGAAGAACTTCCTGGCCTATCCTCAGAGCATGAAATTGAATTTTGTATCGACCTTGAACCGGGTACAAAACCCTCAAATACTTCTTCATCCAAAATGAACGTATCATGCACCGAAGACGTTGGCTCGAGCTATTAAAGATTACGACCATACTATTCAATACCATCATGGAAGAGCAAACATGGTAGCTGACGAGTTGAGTAGAAGATCGTATGCGGTTATGAGTGTGATGTTGTTAACACAAAAACCTATTTCGTAAGACTTACAAATGATGGAGATAAAGTTAACGACTCCAGGGACCCATGTGATGATGGCGAATATATGAGTAGAACTGACTTTATTCAATAAAGTTAAAGTCGCTCAAGCTACAGACTCAGAGCTGATGGATATGAAGGAGAAGGTGCAAGAAGGCGTTATTCTAGAAGCAAGAATCGATGAAGAGAGGAAATCTCAACCCTCGATCTTATTAGTCTATTTGAAATCCTCGATCGAGTAGGAACTGTGGCCTATAGACTCGCTTTACCGCCAAGTATGTCGCGTGTTCATAACATTTTTCGCGTATCGATGTTACGTAAATATGTGGACGACCCAAACCACATTATTGAATTAGAACCGGACGAGATAGTGGAAGATTTAATGTATGAAGAGGTACCTGTTAAAATCTTGGATAAAAAGGATCATTTTCTACGCTCAAAGGTTATACCTCAAGAGTTAAAATCTGACGAGGTATCCTCATCTCTTCTAAGATACCAGTAACGCACGTAAATTTCAAGTATGAAATTTCATAAGGAGGGGAGATTGTAAGACCCGAATTTTATGAAATGAAAGTATTCAATTTTCTTATAATTATTATTTTATTTAGTAAATGGTTAAATTGATAAAAGATTAAAGTTAGGGTGATATTTAAAAATTTTGCAAAGTAAGCAAGTTGATATAAAATATTACGTTGTGTCTGGGAATATTCGTTTTAACAGGAAATATTCAGACGACAAGACAATCATTGGTGGACCCCCTAACTAAGTATTGTCGTAGTTAAAAACGACGTAAATATCTTTTATAAAAATAATGGCGAAAGTTTTACCGTTAAACTGTTGAACTACTTGATGGTAAAAGTACAGTAATACGCGTGGTTGCATAGTAGCACACAGTATTGATTATTGATGCTTACGTGAGTAGTCACTCAGTTATACTCAATTATTGCTATAGTAATTATTGCATAGTATCTCACGTTATTTGATTCAATTATTGTCACAGTATTAATATTTTATATTATTAAATCAATAATTGAGATGACAAAGTTATTCATATTATTATTTGCAATATTGACGATGTCTAGAAAGTTCTGTCGAAGAGAGGTTTGGTCACCTAATTGCGCACCAATAGGGAGAATCCTTATCGGAAAGCTCCCTCTTTCCTGGGAGTTGTTAAATATTGTGAGTAATAAATAATGAATAATTGCTAATAGATTAAAAATATGTTTATTAAAGATAAATAATTTATGATAAATATTTATTCAGTTTTTGATATAAATATAGGGATTGTTATGAGGCGTTTGTTGTAAGTTTGACTTAGTATTCCAATGGAAGATTTACTAATTTTATGGACCGTCGATGGTGGTTTTAATAGATATTTAATCTGGACCATTGATGGTGGTTTTAATAGTTAATCAATCTGGACCATTGATGGTGGTTGTAATAGTAAATCAATCTGGACCATTGATGTTGGTTTTAATAGTAAATCAATCTGGACCATTGATGGTGGTTTTAATAGTAAATCAATCTGGACCGTCGGTGGTGGTTTTAATTAAAAGTAAATCAATCTGGACCGGCGGTGGTGGTTTTAAAAATAAATCTGTGACGCCCCCAAAATAGGTATACATCACCCATCTTGAGTCGCCAAATACATGGTACAGAATACAAATACAAACTTAATTATACAACCGTCGTGTAATATATGACAAAACATATCTGAGAGGGAATACATCACCAATCGTGTAATATTTGATATAATGTTATAGTTGTGGGTAATATTTACAAATTTTGCAAAGTAAGCAAGTGGTTATATAATATTCGATTAATTGGGGAATATTCATTTTAACGAGGGAATATTAGATGACTAAGCACAATCATTGGTGGACCCCACAACGGAAGTATTGTCGTAGTTAGAAAATGACATAATTATCTTTTATAAAAATAACAGTGGAAGTTTCTGGTTAAACTATTGAACTACCGGTAGTAAAAGTACGAAGAATGTCTGGCGTGGTTGCGTAGTAGTATTACACGGTGATTGATTATTGATGCTTACGTGAGAAGTCACTTAGTTATACTCAATTATTATTACAGTAATTGCTGCATCATATCTCTCATATTATTGATTCGATTATTGTCAAAGTATCATCTGCATTATAAGATATATTATTAAATCAATAATTGAGACGACAAAGTTATTCATATTATTAAATTACAATATTTACAATTTCTAGAAGTTCTGTCAAGGAGAGGTTTGGTTATCTAATTGCGCGCCAATAAGGAAAAATCCTTATCGGAAAGCCCCTCTTTCACGAGGGAGCGACACGGTTGTTAAATATTGTGAGTTATAATATTAATGATGAATAAGTTCGTGTTGATTAAAGATGAAATTGATAGTTCCATTGTGTTGAAATTATTAGTGTTAGTGGAAATCGATATTTATTTCGATATTAATTGATGTCTGGAAGTTATACTGACTAGTCGGGTAATTAATCGGATAAATGAGCAATTAATTGCTATTAATTCACATGATTATAACTATTTGTTCACATGTGTGTACTATTGATTCACATTCTTGTACTATTAGGGGAGTTGGTGCAAGATTGATAATACTTGCATGACTAAGTTAAAAATGGAGGTATAGATGGAGGTACTATACTGTAATTCGTATATTCACATGATTATAACTATTGATTCACATGATTGAACTATTGATTCACATTATTTACTATTAGAGGTGGTGGTGCAAGTTTGATAATACTTGCAGGACTAAATTAAAATGGAAAGAAAAGTTGAAGGTATTGTACTTTAATATTTCGAGCCCCAAAACGTGCAATTATCGAAACTATATTTTCCTATAAATAGAAGCTCATTCTTCCTTCATTTCTCACCAATTCACTAAAGCTATAGAGCAATTATTATAGAGAGAAATTATAGAGAGAAAAAGAAGAAGAGAAGTCCGCTACCTCTCTACTCCGAAGATATCGGTTTTTTTCTAAGGTAAGGGTATTATTTCTTTTCGTATTCATGAAGAGAGCTTTTGTTATTCCATTCTTTATTATTATGTTGAAATAACTTTGTCTATGCGCGAAGTACCGCATACATGGTAAAATTCTTACATTATTCCATTCTTTATTATTACATTGGAATATCCGATGCATGCGGATTACGCTAGACTGGTTCCATTCTTTGTTATTATTCGTTGGAATAACTTTTATGCATCTTGATCATCGCATGCATCTTTGAATTCTTTGTTATTCCATTATTTATTATTACATTTGGAATATCACATGCATCTGTGCGATTATGCTAGACTTGGTTCCATTCTTTATTATTACATTGCAATAACTTTTATGCATGCGATCTATCGCATGCATGGTGAATTCTTTGTTATTCCATTCTTTATTATTCTATTGGAATATCACATACTATGCGGATTACGCTAGAACTGGTTCCATTCTTTATTATTCATTGGAATAACTTTTATGCATGCGATCTATCGCATGCATGGTGAATTCTTCTGTTATTCCATTCTTTATTATTCTGTTGGAATATCCTGTATGTGCGGATTACACATAACCTGGTGAATGATCCTTCGTATTCATTCCTTATTAAATTGTGAAATGATCTGTTTACGTGGATTACCGCATGGCGGGTGAAAATCCATTTGCAGTTTCATATATTTTATGATACTCATTTGGTTAAAGTTTTGGCTTCTATTCTCCATGAAATTAGTAGAATATCCTGGATATTTGCACTTCATTCGGTATCTTTTCATGGAAATATTCTTCTGAGCATTCTTGAATTTTACTCCACAAAGCAGTATCATGTTGACAGTTTGGACGTAATTGATTTCAAGATAAATTAACTTATAAATCTTTAAAATTTATTCTTGAACTTGTTTTATTGAATTATTATGTCATTGACATCATCCTCATGCTTATATTGTGATGAAAGTCATCTTTGGCTTACGTGCATAGATGGACTTGGTACGATTATAACCAGGGCTTATTCGGTATAATCATGACCTGTAATATTTTAAATGATGTGGTAAAAGTCCTCAGTAACATGTAGTGCATTGATGGACAGTTTTTGGTATGATTATGACCAGGGATTATTCGGTATAGTCATGACCATTGATGATTTAATGAATATCCTTGGCCCGTAGTGCAGGGATGACTAGATGATGTGGTATATTTATTAAGCTGAGTCTCAGCGATAAAAATTGATGAAAACATTTTAAATCATAGAAGATAATAGATATCATGCTCTACTTGACTCTTCTAATGGATTGCTTATTCCGTTGTAGTTAAACTTGATGTCTATTGTTTTTTATCAGTTTAACATTGTTGAAGACTAATGATAATTTATTCTGCATTATCTTAGTCATAATATTTCTTACTGTGCTAGTTGAGCTCACCCTTTCTTTCACTATTCTCTTCAGGAAATGAGAACGTAACCGGGACTAGTCGGGGAACGGAGTGACGGTCCAGATGATAGCATTAGTAGTCCTCACTATTCTATTAAATATTGTGACAATAAATGTAATGAGGACTCCATTGAGTGTAGATATTGTCTAGATGAAAATATTCTTATTAAAACTCTTAGATTATGTTTTGTTGTATTTTACACGACTGTTGTATAATTAAGTTGTATTTGAATTTTGTACCATGTATTTGATGACTCAAGATGGGTGATGTATACCTATTTTGGGGGCGTCATACTACAGGCCACTGAGGACTTTTACCATATCATTTATAACATTACAAGTCATGATTATACCGAATGATCCCTGGTTATAATCATACCAAGTCCATCTATGCACGTAAGCCAAAGATGACTTTCATCACAAAATAAGTATGAGGATGATGACAATGACATAATAATTCAATAAAACAAGTTCCAGAATAAATTTTAAAGATTTATAAGTTAATTTATCACGAAATCAATTACGTCCAAATTGTCAACATGATCTTTGCTTTGTGGAGTAAAATTCAAGAATGCTCAGAAGAATATTTCCATGAAAAGATACTGGATGAAGCGCAAATATCCAGGATATTCTACTAATTTCATGGAGTATAGAAGCCAAAACTTTAACCAATTGAGTATAATAGAATATATGAAACTGCAAATGGATTTCGTCCACCATGCGGTAATCCACGTAGACATATCATTTCCACAATTTAATAAGGAATGAATACGAAGGATCATTCACCATACATGCGGTAATCCATATAGACAGATTATTCCAACATAATAATAAAGAATGGAATAACAGAAAAATTTACCAGGCATGCGATAGACCACTACGCATGAGTTATTCCCAGCGAGAATAATAAAGAATGGAACCAGTCATGCGTAATCCGCATGCATGTGCGGGATATTCCAACGAGAATAATAAAGAATGGAACCAGGTCATGCGTAATCCGCACAAACAAGATGTTCCAACAAAATAATAAATAATGGAACCAGGTCATGTGTAATCCGCACAAACAGGATGTTCCAAAAGAATAATAAAGAATGGAATAACAACAGAATTCACGAGCGTCTATATAGGCCATGCAGACGAGTTATTCAACGAGAATAATAAAGAATGGAATAATGAAGAATTTTTACCATATATGCGGTACCCATTATAGACAAAGTTATTCTAACATAATAATAAAGAATGGAATAACAAATCTTACGAGAATTGAAAGAAAATAACTCTCTTCATGAATACGAAAGAATAATACCCTTACCTTAGAAGAAATTGGATACTGGAATAGTGAGGTAACAGACTTCTCTTCTTCTTTCTCTCTATAATTTCTCTCTATAATAATTGCTCTATAGCTTTAGTGAATTGGTGAGAAATAAAGAAAGACTGAGCTTCTATTTATAGGAAAATATAGTTTCGATAATTGCACGTTTTGGGGCTCAAAATATTACAGAATAATACCTTCCTCTTTTCCTTTATTTTTAATTTAGTCCTGCAAGTATTATCAAACTTGCACCACATCCCCTAATAGTAAATCATGTGAATTAATAGTTCATTCATGTGACTCAATAGTATAATCATGTGAAAAACTAATTACAGTATAATACCTCAATCTATACCTCCATTTTTAACTTAGTCATGCAAGTATTATCAATCTTGCACCAACTCCCCTAATAGTAAATGAATGTGAATCAATAGTACACACATGTGAATAAATAGTTATAATCATGTGAATTAATAGCATTAATTGCTCATTTATCCGATTAATTACCCGACTGGTCAGTAAAACTTCCAGACATCAATTAATATCGAAATAAATGTCGATTTCCACTAACACTAATAATTCCAACACAATGGAACCATCAATTTCATCTTTAATCAACACGAACTTATTCATCATTAATATTATAACTCACAATATTTAACAACCAGGTCATTCCCAGGAAAGAGGAGGCTTTCCGATAAGGATTTCTCCTTATTGGCGCGCAATTAGATGACCAAACCTCTCCTTGACAAAACTTCTAGACATTATAAATATTGCAATTTAATAATATGAATAACTTTGTCATCTCAATTATTGATTTAATAATATAACATATTATGCAGATGATACTGTGACAATAATTGAATCAATAATATTAGAGATATGATGCAGCAATTATTGTTGCAATAATTGAGTATAACTGAGTGACTTCTCACGTAAGCATCAACAATCAATATCGAGTGCTACTATGCAATCACGCGTATTACTTTACTTTTACTACCGGGTAGTTCAACAGTTTAACGGTAAAACTTCCGCCGTATCTTATTTTCTAACTACGACAATACTTCCGTTGTGGGGTCCACCAATGATTGTGCCATCGTACGAAAATTCTCTGTTAAAACGAATATTCCCCGACCAATCGAATATTATATAACCACTTACTTACTTTGCAAAATTTGTAAATATTACCCATAACTATAACATTATATTATATCCACACCATAATATTCAAAAATATATTTTGAGAGAAATTAATTTTATTCATAAAAGTTGGGGTCTTACAACCTCCTCTTCTTATAAAATTTCGTTCTCGAAATTAGGGTGCGTACCTTGTATGCCGAAGAGGTGAGAATACCTTGAATACCTTTATCGTCGAAAACATTACACGTTGCATACGTGCATACCTGATGTCCTCCGATTGCCTCTGAATGCACATCAGACCCTAAAATAGCCATTTTAGGCCTTGATACCGACCTCAAATTTCAAAATATAAAGAATGAAAAATTTAGTTCTACTCGTTATCTTTCTGAATCATCCTGAATCACCTCAATCAGAGTTTGTATGAAAATGTTATGCCCAATTTACTAAAGGACGTCCGGACAAATTTTGGCTTAACACTTAACCAGCGCCTAGGCGCCCAAATTTGGCCTTGGGCAAATGCCTAGGCGTGAACAGATTCTGTTAGCGAGAGCCTAGTGCTGGCGCTCGAACTTTGGCACTTAACTCCAATTTTCCAGATTTTGCTACTTTTGACACACATACTTCAAATCTTCATAACTTCTTCATCCGTTATCGGAATTAGTCCGTTTTTGAGGATATGGAAAGATTGTAACATGCTCTATAAAACCCCCATGATTTCATAATTTTTCAGATTCATTAATTATTCCGAAATTTGGCTCCAAAGTCCCCCAAGATTAAGTTTTTACTAACAACGATACGTGAAAAACGTTATGAACACGCGACATACTTGGCGGTAAAACGAGTCTATAGGCTACAGTTCCTACTCGATTGAGGATTTAAAATGGACCAATTAAATGGAGGGTTGAGATAATGCCTTCTTGAACCTTCTTCTTCACATTCATCAGATTCGGGTGTGTAGCTTGAGCGGCTTTAACTTTATCGATTAAAGTCGATTCTACTCGTATATTTGCCATCATCATATGGGTCCCTGGAGTCTTTAACTCTATCTCCATCCTTTGTAAGTCATACAAAATGGGCCTTTGCGTTGACAATATCGCACTTTCGTGCACGATATGATCTTACTACTCGATCGTCATTACTACCGTTAACTTTTCAGGATGGTATTGGATGGTATGATCATAATCTTCAACAACTCGAGCCAATGTCTTTGGCGCATGTTACGTTCATTTTAGTTGAAGAAATATTTGAGGGTTTTAGAAATGGGTTTTATACTGGGGTCAATACAAAATTCGATTTCACACTCTAAGGTTAGGCTAAGAAGTCTTCAAGAATACGCCAGGAAATTTATTAACAATAGAAATATCATTCAAATCTGACGTATTTTTATTTAAATTTGTGACATGGGCTAAGAAAGCTTGACATCCATTTTTCAATAAACGAATAGCTTTATGACTTGATATGACAGTGATTGATTTTAGCGGTTTGGTTGCTTGAATTCGCATAATAGGTTGATTAGGAATATGAAAGCTAACAACCTTACGAAAATAATCGATTTTAGCATGATGAGTAGTTAACCAATCAATCCCTAAAATCACATCAAATGCAAGTATTTTCAAGGAAATAAGATCGACGGGTAACGTGCGGTTCTGGAATTTGAATCAAACAAAACTTATAAGCAAGTGGATGTAATGAAGGTTTCTCCCAGCGGAGTTTCAACAGATAAGTCAAAGTCTAATTTCTCAGGAGTCAAATTTAAGCGTTGGCGCAAGTAGGAGAAATGAAAGAATGGGTAGAACCGGTATCAAATAAAGTATAAACTTCACTAGATTTTATGATTAGCTTACCCATGATCACCTCGTTCGGATTCCTCGCTTTTTGGGAGGTTACGACAAACGATCTCCCTTGAACTATCGGTTTTATCTTGTCTGGAACACCCTTTGATGCCTCCATCCTAGCTGGACTTGACTTTGATGCATGACAAAATTGGGCTAGGTGACCTTCTTTTCTACAATTCTAACATGCTTTGGACTGCATCATGCAGTTTGGACTTATGTGTCCTTCCCCTCCACATTTGTAACATACGACCAGTGGTCGTTCTCCTTCCTTAACAACAGGTGCTGGTGTTGACGTCTTTCCATCATTATTGAATCTCCTCTTTTTGAAATGTCCACTCTTATTGTCATGGCCATGATTACCACCGAAGTGATTACCATTTCTGGCATGTTGATTCCCTCCACGTTTTTTGTCACCACCTTGATGACTGCTACTGGTATTATCGACTTGTCGGCTGCTCTCTCTTGGTTGGGTTGACTCATTATCATGCTCCAATAACTGGGCCCTATTCACAACATCTGAATACAAACACAGTTTATGAGAGATAAGGTATTGACGTATCTCGGGTTTCAAACCTCTTAGAAACAGCTGCGTCATTCTCTCCTCATTATCAACCAAGTAGGACGCAAACCGAGACAACTCGGCAAACTTAGCTTCGTACTGTGCCACGGTTATATTGTTTTGCTCAAGCTTGATGAACTCTACCTCCTTCATATGATGAATACTTTCAGGAAAGTACTTATCATTGAACAGTTCATGGAACTTCTCCCAAGACATCTTCAGTGCGGCAGGTTGAGTACGCTTTACAGATTCCCACCAGTAATCTGCCTCTACTCGCAACATGAAGGTGGCAAAGGGAACCTTTTTCTCCTCAAAGCATCCCAAGACATCAAATATCTTGTTGATCTGCTTTATCCACGTCTCTGCCTTAAGTGGTTTTGGCTCTCCAAAAAACTCTGGTGGTCCCAGCTCCTTGAACTGCTTAGCGGTGACCATCCTAGAGTTATCAGTGTTTCCACCTGCATTTTGGACAAGAGCCGCCTTCTCCTGATGTTGCATGAATTGCATAAAACCTCTGAACATCCCATCGTTCATCATTTGATCGTTGTTATTTACCTGAGGATTATTGTCTTCCTGTTGCACATTATCCTAGGTATTAATTTGTGGTGACTCAACGGTCTCATGTGCTTCATTGCTTATCTCAACATTTTTGGATACCATTTTCAAATACTGCCACAAAACAAGGGTTAATTATCATATCACATATTATCCCTATACTCTGACCGACCAATTAAATACCAAATAAACTTAGGTAGGTCATACTAGCGAAGGAATTCCCCGTCTCTCCCCTCCTAGTTCTTGTCTCACATTTTAGCTAGGGATCATATCCCTAAGCTTTGATACCAACTGTGACGCCCCCAAAATAGGTATACATCACTCATCTTGAGTCGACAAATACATGGTACAGAATACAAATACAAACCTAATTATACAACCATCGTGTAATATATGACAAAAATATAGCTGAGAGTTTAAACAGGAATATTGCCTTCTAGACAATATCCACTCTCAAATAGAGTCCTCATTACATTAATTGTCACACTATTTTATAGAATAGTGAGGACTACTAATACACCATCTCGGACCATCACTCCCGTTCCCCGACTAGTTTTTTCGTTTCTCATTTCACAAGAGAACAATGAAAGCAAAAGGGTGAGCTCAACTAGCCTAGTAAGAAATATTATGACTAAGATAATGCAGAATAAATTATCATTAGTCCTCAACAATAATAAACTAATAAAATACAATAAACATCAAGTTTAACTGCAGCGGAATAAGCAATCCATTAGAAGAGTCAAATAGAGCATGATATCTACTATCTTCTATGATTTAAAATTTTTCATCAATTTTTATCGCTGAGACTCAGCTTAATAAATAAACCACATCATCGATGTAACGCCCCCAAAATAGGTATACATCACCCATCTTGAGTCACCAAATACATGGCACAGAATACAAATACAAACTTAATTATACAACAGTCGTGTAATATACGACAAAACATAGCTGAGAGTTTATACAGGAATGTTGCCTTCTAGACAATATCCACTCTCAAATAGAGTCCTCAATACATTTATTGTCACACTATTTTATAGAATATTGAGGACTACTAATACACCATCTCGGACCATCACTCCGTTCCCCGACTAGTCCCAGCTACGTTCTCATTTTCTGAAGAGAACAGTGAAAGAAAGGGTGAGCTCAACTAGCCCAGTAAGAAATATTATGACTAAGATAATACTGAATAAAATATCATTAGTCTTCAACAACAATATTAAAACCGATAAAATACAATAGACATCAAGTTTAATTGCAGTAGAATAAGCAATCCATTAGAAGAGTCAAGTAGAGCATGATATCTACTATCTTCTATGATTTAAAATGTTTTCATCAATTTTTATCGCTAAGACTCAGCTTAATAAATAAACCACATCATCGAGTCATCCTTGCACTACGGGCCAAGGATATTCATTAAATCATCAATGGTCATGACTATACCGAATAATCCCTGGTCATAATCATACCAAACACTGTCCATCAATGCACTACAGGTTACTGAGGACTTTTACCACATCATTTATAACATTACAGGTCATGATTACACCGAATAATCCTTGGTCATAATCATACCAAGTCCATCTATGCACCTAAGCCAAAGATGACTTTCATCACAATATAAGCATGAGAATGATGACAATGACATAATAATTCAATAAAAACAAGTTCAAGAATAAATTTTAAAGATTTATAAGTTAATTTATCTTGAAATCAATCACGTCCAAATTGTCTACATGATACTGCTTTGTGGAGTAAAATTCAAGAATGCTCAGAAGAATATTTCCATGAAAAGATACCGGATGAAGCGCAAATATTCAGGATATTCTACTAATTTCATAGAGTATAGAAGCTAAAACTTTAACCAAATGAGTATCATAGAATATATGAAACGCAAATGGATTTTCACCGCCATGCGGTAATCCACGTAAACGGATCATTTCCATAATTTAATAAAGGAATTAATCTGAACGATCATTCACCATGCATGTGATAATCCACGTAGGCGAGTTATTCCAGCGAGAATAATAAAGAATGGAACGGTCATGCGTAATCCTTACAGACGAGGATATTCCAATGAGAATAATAAAGAATGGAATAACGAGAAGAATTCACATGCGTAAATGCGATAGACAAAGACAGACATGGTTATTCTAACGAGAATAATAAAGAATGGAACCGGTCTAGCGTAATCCGCATAGACGGGATATTCCAAATGAGAATAATAAAGAATGGAATAACAAAGAATTCACCATGCATGCCATGGCCTCGCATGCATGAGTTATTCAATTGAATAATAAAGAATGGAACCAGTCTAGCGTAATCCGTGCTGACGAGGATATTCCAGCGAGAATAATAAAGAATGGAATAATGAAGAATTTCACCATGTATGTGGTACTTTGCATAGAGCAGGTTATTCCAACATAATAATAAAGCATGGAATAATGTAAGAATTTCACCATGTATGCGGTGCTTGTGATAGCAAAGTTATTCAACATAATAATCTGATTGGAATAACAAAAGCTCTCCTCATGAATACGAAAGAAATAATACCCCTTACCTTAGAAAAACTGGATTTTGGAATAGTGAGGTAGCCAGACTTCTCTTCTTCTTTCTCTCTATAATTTCTCTCTATAATAATTGCTCTATAGCTTTAGTGAATTGGTGAGAAATGAAGGAAGAATGAGCTTCTATTTATAGGAAAATATAGTTTCGATAATTGCATGTTTTGGGACTCGAATAGTAAATAATATGAATCAATAGTTCAATCATGTGAATCAATAGTTATAATCATGTGAAAATACGAATTATAGTATAGTACCTCCATCTATACCTCCATTTTTAACTTAGTCATGCAAGTATTATCAATCTTGCACCAACTCCCCTAATAGTACAAGAATGTGAATCAATAGTACACACATGTGAACAAATAGTTATAATCATGTAAAATAATAGCAATTAATTGCTCATTTATCCGATTAATTACCCGACTGGTCAGTATAACTTCCAGACATCAATTAATATCGAAATAAATATCGATTTCCACTAACACTAATAATTTCAACACAATGGAACTATCAATTTCATCTTTAATCAACACAAACTTATTCATCATTAATATTATAACTCACAATATTTAACAACGAATGTCGCTCCCCGGAAAGAGGGGCTTTCAGATAAAGGATTTCTCCTTATTGTCGCATGTGATTAGATGACCAAACCTCTCCTTGTGAACTTCTAGACATTGTAAATATTGTAATTTAATAATATGAATAACTTTGTCATCTCAATTATTGATTTAATAATATATCATATTATGCAGATGATACTATGACAATAATCGAATCAATAATATGAGAGATATGATACAACAATTGTTGTAGCAATAATTGAGTATAACTGAGTGACTTCTCACGCAAGCATCAATAATCAATACCGTGTGTTACTATGCAACCACGCGTATTATTGTACTTTTACTACCGGGTAGTTTAACAGTTTAACGGTAAAACTTACCGTAGTTATTTTTATAAAAGATAATTATGTCGTTTTCTAACTACGACAATACTTCCGTTAATAGGGTCCACCAATGATTGTGCCATAAATACGAATATTCCTGTTAAAGCGAATATTCCCTGAGCCAATCGAATATTATATAACCACTTTCTTACTTTGCAAAATTTGTAAATATTACCCACAACTATAACATTATATTATATCCACACCATAATATTCAAAAATATATTTCGAGAGAAATTAATCTTTATTTATAAAAGTTGGGGTCTTACAACCTCCCCTTCTTATGAAATTTCGTCCTCGAAATTGGGGTGCGTACCTGGTATGTCGAAGAGGTGAGGATACCTTGATTTTATTTCAGATTCTAACTCCCATGTCATTTCCTCAACATCATGGTTTTTCCACAAAACTTTGACTTGAGATATAACTTTAGAGCGTAGAATATGATCCTTCTTATCCAAGATTTTAATAGGTAACTCTTCATACGTTAAATCTCGTCTGGTTCTAATTCAATAATATGGTTTGGGTCTTTCACATATTTACGTAACATAGATATGTGAAAAATATTATGAACACGAGACATACTTGGTGGTAAGGCGAGTCTATAGGCCACAGTTCCTACTCGACCGAGGATTAAAAATGGGCCAATGAATCGAGGATTGAGCTTTCATCTCTTTCCAAATCTTGTAACTCCTTTCCATAGAGCAACACATAACAACACATGATCTCCAATATTGAATTCCACGTCTTTTCGATGAAGATCAGCATAACTCTTTTGTCGATCTTGTGAGGTTTTTATACGTTGTTGGATTGTTTAAATCTTTTTCGAAGCCATACGTACCAAATTCGGTCCCAACAACATTGCTTCACCCACCTCATCCCAAAGATCTTTGGAAGCGACACTTTCTTCCATCAACGCCTTAAATGGAGCCATGTCGATACTTTAACGATAACTATTATTGTATGAAAACTCCAACAATGTTAAGAACTTGTCCCAACTTCCCTTGAAGTCAAGGACACAGAGTCTTAATAAATCTTCAAGAGTTTGAATAATCCTTTCCGACTGCCCATCCGTTTGAGGATGATATGCCAAACTAAATCGTAAATCCGTGCCCATAGCTTTTTGCAAACTAACCCAAAATCTTGAAGTGAATCTTGGGTCTCGATCAGAAACTATGGATACTGGAATACCATGCAATCTTACATTCTCGTTTATGTACATACTAGCAAGACGTTCAAGTGTAAAAGTTTCTCGTATCGGTAAAAAATGAGCAGACTTGGTCAATCTATCAACAATAACCCAAATCGCATCTATGCCTTGAGAAACCTTGGGAAGACCAGTAACGAAATCCATGATAATGTGCTTCCACTTCCATTCTGAAATTTCAAGTGGTTGCAATGGACCTTTTGGTACTTGATGCTCCGCCTTAACTCGTTGACAAGTTAGACACCTTGAGATAAACCCCGCTATCACTCTCTTCATATTGCTCCACCAAAATATATGTCGAAGATCACGATACATTTTGGCACTCCCAGGATGGATTGCAAATGGTGTGTTGTGCACCTCTATCATGATTTTATACTTCAAGTCAGAATCGTTAGGAACACAAAGTCTAGAGTTGACTCGAAGTATTCCTTCTTCATCAATTCTTGCTTCCGGAATAGCACCTTCTTGCACTTTCTTCTTCATACGCATCAGCTCCAGGTCTGTTGTTTGAGCAGCTTTAATTTTATCGATTAAAGTCGGTTCCACTCGTATATTCGCCATCATCACATGGGTCCCTGGATTCTTTAACTCTATTTCCATCCTTTCCAAGTCATACAAAATGGGTTTTTGCGTTGACAATATTGCACTCGTACCCGCATATGATCTTCTACTCAATGCGTCAGCTACTACGTTCGCTTTTCCAGGATGGTATCGGATGGTATGATCATAATCTTTCAACAACTCAAGCCATCGTCGTTGCCGCATGTTGAGTTCCTTTTAAGTGAAGAAATATTTGAGGCATTTATAATCCGTATAGATCTCCACCTTCTCTTCATACAGGTAATGCCTCCAAATCTTAAGCGCAAAAACGACTGCTGCCAACTCTAGATCATGAGTAGGATAATTCCTCTCATATTCTTTAAGTTGTCGTGAGGCATAGGCTATGACTTTCCCATGTTGCATGAGAACACATCCTAACCCTTTACGAAGCATCTT
Organism: Panax ginseng; assembly: GCA_020205605.1. NCBI lineage: Eukaryota > Viridiplantae > Streptophyta > Magnoliopsida > Apiales > Araliaceae > Panax > Panax ginseng. Next base: position 42,904,721 of record CM035132.1, read on the forward strand.
TGTAGATGAAAAATCCCTCCGAGGCAGGATGGTATTGTCGAGCAGTCTTTGAAATGAGTCTCTCTTGAGTTCTTGAAAACTCTTTTCACATTCCTCGCTCCAATAGAATTTTGTATCTTTTTTCAGTGTTGAGTTAATGGAATAGAGATTCGAGAAAACACTTCTACGAATCTTCGATAATAACTTGACTAAGTAGAAAGCTACGTACTTCGGTCACTAACTTAGGTTGCTCCCAGCTTTGAATTGCTTCAATCTTTGTCGGGTCAACAGATATTCCATGATTTGATATCACGTGCCCAAGGAATGCAACTTTCTCAAGCTAGAACTCACATTTCTTCAACTTGGCATAAAGCTTATTTTCACGAAGCTTTTGAAGTATCAGCCTCAAGTGTTGGTCATGGTCTTCAAGGGTTTTGGAGTATATGAGGATGTCATCAATAAAGACGACCACAAAGTGATCCAAATATTCCTTGAATACTCGGTTTATCATGTCCATGAAGGCGGTAGGGAGCATTAGTCAATCCAAAAAAACATGACTAGGAATTCATAATGCCCGTCTGGGGAGTTAAAGCGGTCTTTGGAATGTCATCGGTTTTAATCTTGTTGATGATATCCGAACGAAGATCAATCTTTGAAAAGAATTTGGCTCCTTGCAACTAGTTAAACAGGTCATCAATACGAGGCAATGGGTACCTATTTTTGATGGTGACATAATTCAACTCCCGATAATCAATACAAAGTTGCATACTTCCATCTTTCTTCTTCACGAATAGAGCAGAGCCCCTAAGGAGACGCGTCTTAGGGCGAATGGCGATGTGTAACAATTCCTATAGTTAGGTTTTTAACTCACGACGTTCAATAGAGCCATTCGATATGGGGCTTTGGAAATGGGTTTTGTACCGGATTCAAGGTCGATACAAAATTTAATTTCACGCTTTGGGGTAGGCCATGAAGTTCTTCAGGGAATACGTCAGGAAATTTATTAACAATAGAAATATCATTCAAATCTGATGTATCTTTATTTAAATCCGTGACATGGGCTAAAAAAGCTTGACATCCGTTTTTTAATAAACGAATAGCTTTATGACTTGATATGATAGTGATTGATTTTAGTGGTTTGGTTGCTTGAATTCGCATAATAGGTTGGTTAGAAATATGAAAGCTAACAACCTTATAAAAATAATCGATTTTAGCATGATGAGTAGTTAACCAATCAATCCCTAAAATCACATCAAATGCAAGTATTTTCAAGAAAATAAGATCGACAGATAACATGCGGTTACCGATTTGAATCAAACAAGACTTATAAACCGTGGATGTAATTAAGGTTTCTCCCAACGAAGTTTCAATGAGATAAGTTAAAGTCTAATTTCTCAGAAGTCAAATTTAAGCGTTGGTAGTAAGTAGGAGAAATAAAGGAATGGGTAGAAGCCCGGTATCAAATAAAGTATAAACTTATTTAGAGTTTATGATTAGCTTACCGTGATCACCTCGTCGGATTCTCGGCTTTTTGGGAGGTTACGACAAACGCTTTCTTCCTTAAACTATCTGTTTTGTCTTATCTGGGACACCCTTTGATGCCTCCATCCCAGATGGACTTGACTTTGGTGCACGACAAAATCGGGTTAGGTGACCTTCTTTTCTACAATTATAACACGCTTTGGATTGCATCGTGCAGTTTGGACTTATGTGTCCTTCCCTCCACATTTGTAACATCTGATAGGTGGTCGTTCTCCTTCCTTAACAACGGTCTTTGGTCTTTGACGTCTTTCCATCCTTGTTGAATCTCCTCTTCTTGAAATGTCCACTCTTATTTTCATGGCCATGATTACCACTGAAGTGATTATCATTTCTGGCATGTTGATTCCCTCCACGTTTGTTGTCACTACTTCGATGACTCCTACCACTGGTATTATTGACTTGTCGGTTGCTCTCTCTTGGTTGGGTTGACTCATTATCACGCTCTAATAACTGAGCCCTATTCACAACATCTGAATACAAACACAGTTTGTGAGAAATAAGGTATTGACGTATCTCGAGTTTCAAACCTCTTAGAAACATCCGCGTCATTCTCTCTTCATTATCAACCAAGTGGGACGCAAACTGAGATAACTCGGCAAACTTAGTTTCGTACTGCACCACGGTCTTATTGTTTTGCTCAAGCTTGATGAACTATACCTCCTTCATATGACGAATACTTTCAGGAAAGTACTTGTCGTTGAACAGTTCTTGGAACTTCTCCCAAGACATCTTCAGTGCAGCAGGTTGAGTATGCTTTATAGATTCCCACTAAGTAATCGCCTCCGCTAGCATAACATGAAGGTGGCAAAGGAACCTTTTGCTCACAGGAGCATCCCAAGACATCAAATATCTTGTTGATACGCTTTATCCACGTCTCGCCTTTAAGTGGTTTTGGCTCTCCAAAAAACTGGTGGTCCCAACTCCTTGAACTGCTTAGCGGTGACCATCCGAGAGTTGTCAGTGTTTCTACTGAATTTTGGACGGGGAGCCGCTTTTACCGATGTTGCATGAATTGCATAAAGCACTGTGAACATCCCATCGTTCACCATTTCATCGGTGTTATTGTTTACATGAGGATTATTGTCTTCTGTTGCACATTATCACGGGCATTAATCTGTGGTGACTCAAGCGGTCTCATGTGCTTCATTATTTATCTCAATATTTTGGATGCCATTTTCAAAATCGCCACAAAACAAGGGTTAATTAAAATATCACATATTATCCCTATACTACGATCGACCAATTAAATACCAAATAAACTTAGGTTGGTCATACTAGCGAAGGAATTCCCGTCTCTCCCTCCTAGTTCTTGTCTCACATCTCGGCCGGGGATCATATCCCTAAGCTTTGATACCAAGCTGGTGACGCCCCAAAATAGGTATACATCACCCATCTTGAGTCGCCAAATACATGGTACGAATACAAATACAAACTTAATTATACAACAGTCGTGTAATATACGACAAAACATAGCTGAGAGTTTAAACAGGAATGTTTCCTTCTAGACAATATCCACTCTCAAATAGAGTCCTTAATACATTTATTGTCACACTATTTTATAGAATAGTGAGGACTACTAATACACCATCTCGGACCATCACTTCATTCCCCGACTAGTCCCGGCTACGTTCTCATTTCCTGATGAGAACAGTGAAAGAAAGGGTGAGCTCAACTAGCCCAGTAAGAAATATTATGACTAAGATAATGCAGAATAAAATATCATTAGTTTTCAATAATGTTAAACTGATAAAATACAATAGACATCAAGTTTAACTGCAGCGGAATAATCAATCCATTAGAAGAGTCAAGTAGAGCATGATATCTACTATCTTCTATGATTTAAAATGTTTTCATCAATTTTTATCGCTAAAACTCAGCTTAATAAATAAACCACATCATCGAGTCATCCGTGCACTACGGGCCAAGGATATTCATTAAATCATCAATTGTCATGACTATACCGAATAATCCCTGGTCATAATCATACCAAAAACTGTCCATCAATGCACTACAGGTTACTGAGGACTTTTACCACATCATTTATAACATTATAGGTCATGATTATACCGAATAATCCCTGGTCATAATCATACCAAGTCCATCTATGCACGTAAGCCAAAGATGACTTTCATCACAATATAAGCATGAGGATGATGACAATGACATAATAATTCAATAAAACAAATTCAAGAATAAATTTTAAAGATTTATAAGTTAATTTATCTTAAAATCAATTACGTCCAAATTGTCAACATGATCTTTGCTTTATGGAGTAAAATTCAAGAATGCTCGGGAAGAATATTTCCATGAAAATATACCGGATGAAGCGCAAATATCCGGGATATTCTACTAATTTCATGGAGTATAGAAGCCAAAACTTTAACCAAATGAGTATCATAGAATATATGAAACTGCAAATGGATTTTCACCCGGCATGCGGTAAACCACGTAGACAAATCATTTCCACAATTTAATAAGGAATGAATACGAAGGATCATTCACCATGCATGTGATAATCCATGTAACGACCCCAAAATTTATACAATTTAATTCTCAACTTCGGTCGTTATTAACACGTCTACCTTCTGATTTTACATCATTATTCGATGTTAAGCTATATAAAATGCGGAATAATTTAAACTTTTATGTCTTCTTACTTTAATTCCCTGAATCAAAACCTTTATCATCTACATGTCTTTGAATCAATCTTATTTTATGATTTACTTTATCACTATTATTATAAAATTTTACATTTCAATCTGATAACCTTTACATACCAGATAACTCTAACATTAGCTTTACAACTCAACATAAAACTATACATCATAAAACATTTAGTACAGCTCATGAGTCTTAATCTTGGTATAAAGAATTAACAACTTTAGCTAAAATATTAATCTTCGTGTATTATTTTTGATCCACGTCATTCAAGTAGCACATAGTGTTACCTTGATCCTTAACTTTGCAAAATGGTTATTTGCAAGGTTGAGCTCGAATGACCAGACAAAATCTATGAGTTTTCATGCATCACGTACGTAGTAACATGCTCAACATATATCTCATAAACATTGGACTAACATAACATACATGTTACAGTTTATATAACAAATATAAAGATTAAGTTCCTTACTCAATCAGCATGCTTTACTCAATCAACGTCGTCATAAGTTGACCTTAACATTTCATAATTCAACATATATATAACACAACATGCTCTTTGCAATAAAGATTTAAAATAGTTAATCACTAAGTTCACATAACAAATAGGAACTGAAAGACTTGCTTTGATCGTTGTTTACCAATAACAATTTAACAGCTTACAGATATCTGCACTTCACGTGCCTTACACAATTATATAATCATTCACATTAACTATTAGTCGCATAGCAACGCATATTAGTTGTAATGTAAACTTTATTCTACGTCTCATAACCCTTCCTATCATAAATACACAATGTTCAATTTGTTTGTGTTAACTTTCAACTTATATCTCATTGTATTTCATATTTGAAGTTCATTCAAATGTTTAAGTCTTGCTAGGACTACTTATTGGTTTTATATTAATTAACACTATTCAATATCTTATTATATTCATTTCATTTGATTTAAAACACTTTTTACGTTCATTATCACTTATCACGGCGTTTTGACGTTTATTCATCATGCTGCTTGATTTGTCTCTCTTGTGTGTGTTTAGTATGCGTATACAACTTATCTAATATATCATTTATTAATGTTAAGCATCATTATACTTCCTAATATTCACGTTCTATAACTTAGAACAACTTCTCTTATCGTCATGAGCATTACACTTGCATACGTGCATGCCCGACGCCCTCCGATTGCCTCTGAAAACACAATAGTCCTACAAATGACCGTTTTGACCCTTCCAAAAGATCTCAAATTAAAATACTTAAAGAACAAAAGTTGTATATCTATTCATCCTCGTTCCGGATCATCTTGAATCACCTCAATCGGAGTTCGTATGAAAATGTTATGACCATTTTACCAAAATAGGTCAAAGCAGTCACACCTTGCACACATGGCTAAAGCGCCAGCGCTCAACTCTTAATAGATTCAGCACACCACAAGCGACTTGGCAATGCCAGTTGCTTTGCGCAGCTCTCTGGGATCTTGGCGCGGCGCCACGCCCAGATTATAGTGTTTTGCGATTTTTGAACCTTTTATCCTACTAATCTTCATAACTTGAGTTATACAGATCCAAATTAGTCCATTTCGATTCTATGGATTTGTAATTCATAGAACTACAACATACTAGAATTCTAACAATTTATAAAAACATTAACCAACCTAAAATTTGATCCAAAACACATGTTCATACTCTATTTTCATGTTTTAAACATATTTAGCGAATTCATTCACTACGAATTCGTTTTACATCTGTTTTTGTTCATTCCAATTGGGTTGTTTTCATTTTTCTAAGTAATATCAGAATACATCATCAATTTAAGGTTTTCATCATGATTTCATAACTAAACTTTAACTCCAACTAAGCCATAACATACATATTTCATTAAGAACACAAGTTCTTTATCCTTAGATAGTTTCATGAATTCAATTACCTAAAAATTGCTTATAGATGATATATAATAGATTATATATACCCATAAACATATTCAAACTATACTTCAACAAATTTAACCACCAAAAACCTAATTACAAAGACTTTAGAAAACAAAAATCAAAAACTAGAAACTTAAGAATTTACCTTTGATTCTTCTAAGCTCTAGTTAGATAATTGGAAATCCTTGTTTAATCCTCTTTTTCCTCTTAATTCTTAGAGTGTCTCTTCCCTCTTCTCAATTTCTCTCTAAGCTCCATCTTTCCCTCTGTGTTTTCTCTTAGGCTTAGCAACTAGAATGCATAAAAAGAAATACACACACTAATTGGGATATCAGTTACCCCTTAACGTATATGTTATAATTATATTATATTTATTATTTTATTTATATTAATTAAAATTCAAAAATTAAAAACCCAAAAGCCATAAGGTTTTGTTTGGCAAAATACTTTAAATTTTAAAGAATTAATATATTTAAGCCTTGTTTGGCAAAACTAAATTAAACTCCTTTAATTTATTTTAATAAACAATTTAGTTTATAATTTATAATCATATATTATGTATTTGGATCTCCATATCCAACATTAATCAAATAAATCAATCACATACTATATTTTAAATACGTACACTAATTGGGATATCAGTTACCCCTTAATGTATATGTTATAATTATATTATATTTATTATTTTATTTATTTTATTTATATTAATTAAAATTCAAAAATTTAAAACCCAAAAGCCATAAGGCTTTGTTTGGCAAAACCCTTTAAATTTTAAAGAATTAATATATTTAAGCCTTGTTTGGCAAAACTAAATTAAACTCCTTTAATTTATTTTAATAAACAATTTAGTTTATAATTTATAATCATATATTATGTATTTGGATCTCCATATCCAACATTAATCAAATAAATCAATCACATACTATATTTTAAATAAATATTCCACTTTAATAAATATCACAAATTATAATTTCATTATAATTTTATTTAATAACTTAATATACCACCTTAAATTATTAAATTAAAACAACAATATAACATCTCATGTTATATTACAACTCTCTAAATTATAAATTAATTTAATTTAGAATATTATCTAATGAATTTAGATTCATAAATATTTACTAGCAACCATTACATCAATAAAATATTTATCTCATCAATTTCAACAATAAACACATCAAATAAATATTTATATTTTAATAAATATTTAATATTACAATTTAAAATTTCGGATCGTTACATCCTTTCCTCCTTACAAAGATTTTGTCCCTAGAATCACAACTCAAATAATCAAATCGTCACATTCTTTACTCTTTTATCTTAATTAAGTTAATTTCTATAACTCATGGATTATTTACTTACTAATAAATAATCCAATAAATATCTACTAAACAACAAACACATCAATTAAAAATATTTATTTAATTCAATAAATATTTGAAATTATAAATAAAATTCTGGATTGTTACATTCTTCCCACCTTATAAGGATTCCGTCTTCGGAATCACCGAAACCCCACCTTCCCCGGGTTTCAAATTGTAATATTAAATATTTTTTAAAATATAAATATTATTTGATGTGTTTATTGTTGAAATTGATGAGAGAAATATTTTATTGATGTAATGGTTGCTAGTAAATATTTATGAATCTAAATTCATTAGATAATATTCTAAATTAAATTAATTTATAATTTAGAGAGTTGTAATATAACATGAGATATTATATTGTTGTTTTAATTTAATAATTTAAGGTGGTATATTAAGTTATTAAATAAAATTATAATGAAATTATAATTTGTGATATTTGTTAAAGTGGAATATTTATTTAAAATATAGTATGTGATTGATTTATTTGATTAATGTTGGATATGGAGATCCAAATACATAATATATGATTATAAATTATAAACTAAATTGTTTATTAAAATAAATTAAAGGAGTTTAATTTAGTTTTGCCAAACAAGGCTTAAATATATTAATTCTTTAAAATTTAAAGGGTTTTGCCAAACAAAGCCTTATGGCTTTTGGGTTTTAAATTTTTGAATTTTAATTAATATAAATAAAATAAATAAAATAATAAATATAATATAATTATAACATATACATTAAGGGGTAACTGATATCCCAATTAGTGTACGTATTTCTTTTTACGTATTTTAGTTGCCAAGCCTAAGAGAAAACACAGAGGGAAAGATGGATCTTCGAGAGAAATTAAGAAGAGGGAAGAGGAAAAAGAGGATTAAACAAGGATTTCCAATTATCTAACTAGAGCTTAGAAGAATCAAAGGTAAATTCTTAAGTTTCTAGTTTTTGATTTTTGTTTTTTAAAGTCTTTGTAATTAGGTTTTTGGTGGTTGAATTTGTTGAAGTATAGTTTGAATATGTTTATGGGTATATATAATCTGTTATATATCATCTATAAGCAATTTTATGTAATTGAATTCATGAAACTATCTAAGGATAAAGAACTTGTGTTCTTAATGAAATATGTATGTTATGACTTAGTTGGAGTCAAAGTTTAGTTATGAAATCATGATGAAAACCTTAAATTAATGATGTATTCTGATAGTACTTGAAAAACGAAAATAACCCAATTGGAATGAACAAAAACAATTGTAAAACGAATTCGTAGTGAATGAATTCGCTAAATATGTTTAAAACATGAAAATAGAGTATGAACATGTGTTTTGGATCAAATTTTAGGTTGGTTAATATTTTTATAAATTGTTAGAATTCTAGTATGTTTTAGTTCTATGAATTACAAATCCATAAAATCAAAAACGAACTAATTTGGATGTGTATAACTCCAGTTATGAAGATTAGTAGGATAAAAGGTTCAAAAATCGCAAAACACTGTAATCTGGGCGTGGTCAGGCGCGGCATCCCAGGAGCGTGGGTGCGCAGCTGGGCATTGCCAAGTCGGCGTGGTGTGCTGAATCTATTAAGGAGTTGGGCGCGGCCGCGCGCCTAGTGTGCAAGGTGTGACTGCTTTGACCTATTTTTGGTAAAATGGTCATAACGTTTTCATACAAACTCCGATTGAGGTGATTCAAGATGATCCGAAACGAGGATGAATAGATCTACAACTTTTGTTCTTTAAGTATTTTAATTTGAGGTCTTTTGGAAGGGTCAAAATGGTCATTTGTAGGACTATTGTGTTTTCAGAGGCAATCGGAGGGCGTCGGGCATGCACGTATGCAAGTGTAATGCTCATGACGATAAGAGAAGTTGTTCTAAGTTATAGAACGTGAATATTAGGAAGTATAATGATGCTTAACATTAATAAATGATATATTAGATAAGTTGTATACGCATACTAAGCACACACAAGAGAGACAAATTGGGCGTGTGATGAATAAACGTCGAAACGCCGTGATAAGTGATAATGAACGTAAAAAGTGTTTTAAATCAAATGAAATGAATATAATAAGATATTGAATAGTGTTAATTAATATAAAACCAATAAGTAGTCCTAGCAAGACTTAAACATTTGAATGAACTTCAAATATGAAATACAATGAGATATAAGTTGAAAGTTAACACAAACAAATTGAACATTGTGTATTTATGATAGGAAGGGTTATGAGACGTAGAATAAAGTTTACATTACAACTAATATGCGTTGCTATGTGACTAATAGTTAATGTGAATGATTATATAATTGTGTAGGGCATGTGAAGTGCAGATGTAAGCTGTTAAACTGTTATTGGTAAACAACGATCAAGGCAAGTCTTTCAGTTCCTATTTGCTATGTGAACTTAGTGATTAACTATTTTAAATTTTTATTGTGAAGAGCATGTTGTGTTATATATATGTTGAATATATGAAATGTTAAGGTCAACTTATGACTACGTTGATTGAGTAAAGCATGTTGATTGAGTAAGGAACTCAATCTTTATACGTGTTATATGAACTATAACATGTATGTTATGTTAGTCCAATGTTTATGAGATATATGTTGAGCATGTTACTATGTGCTACGTGATGCATGAAAACTGTTAGATTTTGCTGGGCTGTCGAGCTCAACCTTGCAAATAACCATTTTTGCAGGTTAAGGATTGAAGGTAACACTATGTGCTACTTGAATGACGTGGATCAGAAATAATACATGAAGATTAATATTTTAGCTAAAGTTGTTAATTCTTTATACCATGATTAAGACTCATGAGATGTACTAAATGTTTTATAATGTACAGTTTTATGTTGAGTTGTAAAGTTAATGTTAGAGTTATCTGATATGTAAAGGTTATCGAATTGAAATGTAAAATTTTATAATAATAGTGATAAAGTGAATCATAAAATAAGATTGATTCAAAGACATGTAGATGATAAAGGTTTTGATTCAGGGAATTAAAGTAAGAAGACATAAAAGTTTAAATTATTTCGCATTTTATATAGTTTAACATCGAATAATGATGTAAAATCAGAAGGTAGACGTGTTAATAACGACCGAAGTTGAGAATTAAATTGTATAAATTTTGGGGCCGTTACAGTTAGTATCAAAGCTGTGGGTTATAAACCTTATGTAGGAGTACCGTAGGCTATAACCTTAGAGAAGGAATATGAAGATAATGAAAGAAATACGCACACTAATTGGGATATTAGTTACCCCTTAACGTATATGTTATAATTATATTATATATATTATTTTAATTTATTTTATTTATATTAATTAAAATTCAAAAATTAAAAACCCAAAAGCCATAAGGCTTTGTTTGGCAAAACCCTTTAAATTTTAAAGAATTAATATATTTAAGCCTTGTTTGACAAAACTAAATTAAACTCCTTTAATTTATTTTAATAAACAATTTAGTTTAGAATTTATAATCATATATTATGTATTTGGATCTCCATATCCAACATTAATCAAATAAATCAATCACATACTATATTTTAAATAAATATTCCACTTTAACAAATATCACAAATTATAATTTCATTATAATTTTATTTAATAATTTAATATACCACCTTAAATTATTAAATTAAAACAACAATATAACATCTCATGTTATATTACAACTCTCTAAATTATAAATTAATTTAATTTAGAATATTATCTAATGAATTTAGATTCATAAATATTTTTACTTGCAACCATTACATCAATAAAATATTTATCTCATCAATTTCAACAATAAACACATCAAATAAATATTTATATTTTAATAAATATTTAATATTACAATTTAAAATTTAGGATCGTTACATCCTTTCCTCTTACAAGGATTACGTCCCCGAATCACAACTCAAATAATCAAATCGTCACATTCTTCACTCTTTTATCTTAATTAAGTTAATTTTTATAACTCATGGATTATTTACTTACTAATAAATAATCCAATAAATATCTACTAAACAACAAACACATCAATTAAAAATATTTATTTAATTCAATAAATATTTGAAATTATAAATAAAATTTTAAATTGTTACAATCCACATAGTATATTGTTATTCTAACGAATAATAAAGAATGGAACGGTGTGCGTAAGAATACAGACGCATGGATATTCCAAGCGAGAATAATAAAGAATAGAATAATGAGAAGAATTCACCGTGCATGCGATAACCGCATGCAGACGAGTTATTCCAGCGAATAATAAAGAATGGAACCGGTCTAGCGTAATCCTATGCATGCAGGATATTCAACAAAATAATAAAGAATGGAATAACAAAGAATTCATCATGCATGCGATAGGCGCATGCAGACGAGTTATTCAACGAGAATAATAAAGAATGGAACCCGGTCTAGCGTAATCTGGACATGATGAGGATATTCCAACAGAATAATAAAGAATGGAATAATGAAGAATTTCACCATATATGCGGTGCTTCGCATAGACAGGTTATTCCAACATAATAATAAAGAATGGAATAACATAAGAATTTCACCATGTGTGCGGTACTTCGCTTAGACAGGTTATTCCAACATAATGATAAAGAATGGAATAACAACTCTTATGAGAATTGAAAGAAAATAACTCTCTTCATGAATACGAAAGAATAATATCCCTTACCTTAGAAGAAACTGGATACTGGAATAGTGAGGTAGCAGATTTCTCTTCTTTTTTCTCTCTATAATTTCTCTCTATAATAATTGCTCTATAGCTTTAGTGAATTGGTGAGAAATGAAGGAAGAATGAGCTTTTATTTACAGGAAAATATAGTTTTCGATAATTGCACGTTTTGGGGCTCGAAATATTACAGAATAATACCTTCCTCTTTTCCTTTATTTTTAATTTAGTCCTGCAAGTATTATCAAACTTGCACCACCTCCCCTAATAGTAAATCATGTGAATTAATAGTTCATTCATGTGACTCAATAGTATAATCATGTGAAAAACTAATTACAGTATAGTACCTCCATCTATACCTCCATTTTTAACTTAGTCATGCAAGTATTATCAATCTTGCACCAACTCCCCTAATAGTAAATGAATGTGAATCAATAGTACACACATGTGAACAAATAGTTATAATCATGTGAATTAATAGCAATTAATTGCTCATTTATCTGATTAATTACCCGACTGGTTAGTAAAACTTCCAGACATCAATTAATATCGAAATATATGTCGATTTCCACTAACACTAATAATTCCAACACAATGGAACCATCAATTTCATCTTTAATCAAAATAAACTTATTCATCATTAATATTATAACTCACAATATTTAACAACCAGGTCATTCCCAGGAAAGAGGGGGCTTTTCGATAAGGATTTCTCCTTATTGGCACGCAATTAGATGACCAAACCTCTCCTTGACAGAACTTCTAGACATTGTAAATATTACAATTTAATAATATGAATAACTTTGTCGTCTCAATTATTGATTTAATAATATAACATATTATGCAGATGATACTGTGATAATAATTGAATCAATAATATGAGAGATATGATCAAGCAATTCTTTGTAGTAATAATTGAGTATAAGCTGAGTGACTTCTCACGTAAGCATCAATAATCAATACCATGTGCTACTATGCAACCACGCGTATTCATTGTATTTTTTACTACAAGGGTAGTTCAACGGTTTAACGGTAAAACTCCCCTAGTTATTTTTATAAAAGATAATTATGTCGTTTTCTAACTACGACAATACTTAGTTAATGGGGTCCACTAATGATTGTGCCAGTCATACGAATATTCCTGTTAAAAGCGAATATTCCCCGACCAATCGAATATTATATAACCACTTGCTTACTTTGCAAAATTTGTAAATATTACCCGCAACTATAACATTATATTATATCCACACCATAATATTCAAAAATATATTTCGAAAGAAATTAATCTTTATTCATAAAAGTTGGGGTCTTACAAAATCAATTTGGACCGTCGGTGGTGGTTTTAAAAGTAAATCAATCTGGATCGTCGGTTGTGGTTTTAATAGTAATCAATATGAACCGTCCGTTCTAATAGTAAATCAATCTGGACCGTTCATAAATCAGTTACTATTTAGTCCATTCTCCTATAAATAGAAGCTTAATTCTTCTTTCATTCTCACCAATTCCTTTGAGATTCACAAGAGAGACTATAGAGAGAAACTATATAGAAGCAAGAAGAAGAGTATACATTACTTCACTATTGTAGTATCCAGTCTTCTACTAAGGTAAGGTGTATTATTTCTTTTGTATTCATAAGGAATACTATTTTTTGTATTCATCCTTTAATATGTCTGAATAACCTGCTCACGCGGATTACGCATTAGTATGACGGTGAAAATCCATTCTTGATTTCAGTATGTTAATTCTTTTCATATTCTTAAATCTAAAGTTACTATGGTAAGTATTGCTTCTATAATCCTTGAAATTAGTGGAATATCCTTGAGTTTTGTGCTTCATCTAGCTAATATCGTTTCATTGGAATATTGATCGAACTTTCTTATTAAATATTAATATTTTCACCGGAATATTATTCATGAGTTACTATTCACCGATTCATTATTCACTATAATATTATTCACACTCGGGTATTTGGGGCACTTTTTTCATGTCGGGTACTATTCACGAGTTACTATTTGCGGTTACTATTCACTCAAATATTGTTCACTCGGGTATTCAAGCACTTTTTATGTCGAGTACTATTCATTTGAGTCTTATTCAAGTCTTATTCATCTGGGTACTTTTACGTCGTCGAATTATTTTTGATACATGAATATTATTCTTGAATTTTACTCCAAAGCGATATCATGTTGACAATTTAGACATTATTGAATTCTGGATAAATTAAATTATAAATCTTTAAAAATTTATCATTTGCTTTCTTTTAATTGAATTCTTATATCATTGTCATCATCCTCGTGATTATATTGTGATGAAAGTCATCTTTGGCTTACGTGCATAGATGGACTGTTGATTGGTATGATTATGACCAGGGATAATTCGGTATGATCATGACCATTGATGATTACACGAATATTCTCGCCCGTAGTGCATGAATAATTTGTGGACGTTGATCTTAATGAATATCCTTGGCAGAGTAGTGCGGGGATGATTCGATGATGTGATTTATTTATTAAGTTGAGTCTCAGCGATAAAGTTAATGATAAACTTTTTAAATCATAGAAGATAGTAGATATCATGCTTTACTTGACTCTTCTAATGGATTGCTTGTTCCGCTGCAGTTAAACTTGTTGTCTATTATATTCTATCAGTTTAACATTATTGAAGGCTAACGATAACTTATTCTACATTATCTTAGTCATAATATTTCTTACTGGGCTAGTTGAGTTCACCCTTTTACTTTCATTGTTCTCTTCAGGAAATGAGAACGTAGCCGAAACTAGTCAGAGAACGGAGTGATGGTCCAAGATGGTGTTATAGTAGTCCTCACTATTCTATAAAATAATGTGACAATAAATGTAATGAGGACTCCATTTGAGTTTGGATATTGTCTAGAAGACAATATTCGTGTAAAAACTCTCAGCTCATGTTGTATAATTAAGTTTGTATTTGTATTCAGTACCATGTATTTGGCGACCCAAGATGGGTGATGTATACCTATTTTGGGGGCGTCACATTAACTATCTCCGTAATCGACGAACCGTGTAGGTACAAAAGTAATGATGAAAATTATTGCCCCTAGCTACTCCTAAACCCGATCCTCCCTTCGAGTCCTCTTTGAAAAATATCCATTCTACCATAAAGCACGCCAATGTCTGTCCTTCAACTGTCATTTGCAGTCGACCACCCAATATCAACCAACTCAAGTCTGCTACTCAAGCAACCACCCTACCAATGCCTCATTAAACCTATTCACAATTCTCTGACTCTAACTCTAACTCAGACATGTCGTAGCCTCCTCTTGACGCTCCATTATTGAAACTCTTCTTTGTCTGATTGTCCAACCTGTTTTGATTGTTATTCGACCTGGGATGGTTATTCCTATCCCGATCTCTAGGCTTCTACGAAGATGGTGCATTTAGCCTCAGGCTCCCCATAACTTCTTCGATCATGATGAAACCCTCTGCTCTGTCATACACCTCAGCTAGGTCCTTCGGAACATCATGTCCTCAACCAGCTTTTTTGATCTCACCACATCCAACCCCGTGGTGAAATATCCGAGGGCCTGAGGATCGTTCAAGTCCATCACTGCTCCGAGAGGCGAGAATCTTTTCATATATTGGCTTAACATTTCATTGGAGTACTATCGTATCTGTATCAGGGAACCCATCCATAAAACTTATCACAAAGCTCTTTCCACGACGAGATTGAGTTCGGCACTGTGATGTCATCCATTGTCGAGCCTCCTTTTTAAGGGTAGTGATAAACATCAAACACATTGCAACATCGGAATAGTCATAGAACTTCATAAGCCGGTCATATGTTTGGTTGTGATTATACCGATCCCCGGTGCCATCATAACTCTCCATGTAAGGGGACTTCTTATTGGGGTCATCCTGGACCCGATCGATCTCTAGAGAGAAGGGTGATATCGGGTCAATCGAAGCCTCCTTCTCCTGATTGACCAATGTCAATTTCTGCTCCAACTCTGCTACTCTATTTGCGAGGGAGTCAGAATCCTCCTTTCGGGGGGATGACATGTGTCTATCTCGCTCATGATCCGGAGAACCCACCCACTGCCTTTGTCATGACTTCCCTTTTCCTTCGTTGCTACCTTCCCTAGAGCGGCTCCTTCGCCTGCTCTTTTGACGTCGAGAACCGTCCAAACGATATGTTCGGGATCGATTCCCTGTCGATACTTCCCGACGTCGATGATGGCTAGAAGAAGTCTCCTCTCTACCCAACAATAATTAATGCCATTTGGCGTCCATTTCTTTTTGCTAAAGGCGTAGGGCCTCCATATCATCTTTATTCTGGTACATCTTCCTAGCCAAGATCGACTTTCTTTCGTCCTGACCAATACGTTTTGAACTTCTGTCTTCGGCACAACTATGAGGGTCTGCCGTCTTTTGTGTGGCCAAAAACAACCGCCTCCTGATCGACTTCGTCTTCTCCATTGATGGGCCCATAGAGTTGTCGTGAGACCCGAGCCTGTTGTTGACGTAAGGGGAATGCTCCAATCTATCCTTGACCGAACCCTGAGGTTGAGAAGAGGGGTTGACCGTTGATTTGTCCCGTGCTGAGATTGTTTTTGCTTTGCTTGTCGCCATAACTCTAATTAAACTCCTAAGTGATTGAAAAATTAACTACCACTAAACAACCCTCCTTCTTGCGCCAATGTTAACGCCAAGATTCGTTCACGCGCCCAATCACCAATAGTGCGTCCAGTCTTGCACAGAAACGAAGTTGCACGAAAAATCTTGACGACTTGGGCCGTCGGGGGATAACTCTTGTATGAGAATAAGTACATGCTAAAAATAGGTTAACAATGGAGACTTATTGCTCTAATGCTCAAAGTAATTTTGTGTACCTGAGAATTATGGTGTAACTTTGTATTTATAGTGATCACACCTCATTCTCCATGCCCATCCCTAAATTAAAATTGAATTCGGTGGATACCATAATGGGATAAAATTGAATATCCTTAAAGAAAAGAAGTCGAATATTATCCTTACTCTCTCCTTATGAATTAGAAATTAAATGTAGTTAGGAATCTTAGATTCCTTAAAGTTCTTCCTTCTCCTGCGTGAGGAAGATTCCTCCACGTGGCTTACGGCCTACCGAATCATCTGTGCCCAATTAATCATGTCCCAACAATTCTTTTTTTTATTCTCTCTAAACAAAAATCCTAACATTTCGTGCTCCGCATATTTTACAAACTAACAAAAAAAAAAAAAACCTAACATTCATTTTATATTTGGGGAAGGTTGTCCTTATTTTAGAAAGACCCTCCCTTAAATCTCTCTTCTTTTGCTCTAATATTTTCTCCATTCTTGTGGAGTCTTTTTTTGTTGTTGCTGTGAAACTTGTTTTCACCATGATATGACTAATTTCGTTCTCTTTGTGAGAGAAATTTGTTTTATCATCTCAAGAGAGTTTACTTTCTCCGGTTAGGAAATTTTTTAGTTCCTCAAACTATTTTCGGTGCGTAAATGATTGAAGATACATTATATAGATTTGGGTATGACGTTATCATGACAACCGATTCTTCTTTCTCTAATATTGAAGAACTGTTCAGGTCTGCATATTTTGTTATTACTTTAGGATTATGATAGTTTTGCATGAGTATATCTGGTGTTCACTAATTGTTGATACGATTGGTCGTTTTTTGATTATTTGTTATTATGTTAATTTGAAAGAATTATCATTTTAATTCTTTGTATTATAATCTTTTCGAGGGTTGTAATAATTTACAATTTTAATATAGATCCATCGATGAGACTATTTGATTTAAAAAAAAACATGCTCCATATTCTGGACGGGTTAACTAACACCATAACGTGTAATTAGTAGTAGAGACTAACAAGTCAAAAATTATGAAACATGATAATTATATTTATTTGAAAAAATTTATCTTTAATAATATTGATGACTGATATTGTTAGAATAAAATTATATTATCAAAATAATAAGTGTTATTTAATTTATTAAGTGTTGCTACAATAATTATAAATTATCGCTAAATATATATTTGCTATGGCAATATCAATACTCTTTAACAATTTAGAGTTAATTACGATGACCGAGATGACTCACACTACATGAATATTCGTCTAATAAAAATAATTAATTTTTATATAATTTTTATCTTGTTGATTTTATATATCTTGTTGATTTTATCTTATGTCTATATATATATATATATATATATATATATATATATATATATATATATATATATTATTTATATATATATTATACACAAACATACGCACATTTAAATAATAATTAGAACAATAATTGTTATTATAATTACAAATAATTAAATAATAATATAATACATCTGTTCTAAAATATAAGATTAATAATAAATTTTCAAAATCAATTTGAGACTTTTTTAAATTTAAATTTTGCATGATTCATTTAAGATCAATATAATAACAATAAATCTCAGATTTAGTATGTTTTTAAATAGCTTATAATAATTGTAATTGCATCAACAAAAATTAAATCGATATATATCAATTTTGAAATATAAAAATAAATATTTGAAAAGTCAATACTAACTAGTTTTGAGATGAAGGGAGCATTTTAACTAGTTTCATAATAATAAGTTTACTAACAATAGTAATAAATTAATATTATAATAACAATAATGATAATAGTAATTAGTTTAATACTTACAAGTTCATTCGTTTGCTTCACTCATCGGCGATTATTTTTCTCCCTCTCCCTCTCCCTCTCCCATAATAATATGACAAAACATGATTAAGAAAATAAATACAAAATAATATATTAAAATATAAAATTCTATGTGGACATAAAAATTAGACAGAAAAATTATACTCCAGTGTATTTGAATTTCAACTATTTATATTTTGACCCTCATTAGGGGTAAAAATATAAATAAATGAAATTCAAATACACTCGAATCTAATTTTTTTGTCTGCATAGAAAAGGTCATTAAAATATAGTTAATTAATGATTTATCATAGATGAATATTGCTAATGTAATTTTATACTTCGGTTTAAATAATGTTAACATACAAAATTATTTTATACAAATAATTTGTAAATACTAATCGATTAATGATCCGCCGTGTATATGGGTTAGACCCGATAATAATAATTAATCACAATTCACAACCAATCACATTATTTAATATCTACTTTTAATGTTCAATTTTTAAGTTATAAAAGTACACGTGTCAACCATACCAAGTATAGGGTCACCGGCTCAATGCTGACGTAGCTTTCTACTGACTTTTTGCCATGTGGATTGCCACATGTGTCGGTTCTTTTAATCGGACCAAAACAGTCGGATTATTATCTCATAACTCTGAATGCTCCATGTATTGTTTCGTTTCCTACCCCTTTCTCTCCCCTTAAAATCTGTTCGTTGACAGCGCAAAGCAATTCCACCTTTTCTCCTCCCTCTTTCTCTCTCTTCGGAGTTTGAGATATATATGTTAGTTTCAACGGCTCGATTTTTTGATTCTCCGTCTTCTGCAGGTATGAATTTGATCTCCGTTTGTTACAGTTTTTGTGTGTGAATTCGCGTTGTGTATGTATTATATTTGCTTTTTTTGTTGGCATTGGCTCGTAATATTTGGATTTTGGATTTTGGTTTCGTTCCGATGAGCAAGGTGACTCGATTCTAGGGAAACTTCTTTCGTCGGTTAACTTTTGTTTCTGAATGAGTTTTTGTGCCTGCTTTAGCTTGCAGTTGAGTTAATTTAGGGGTTTTGTTAGGGTTCAGTTCATTTGGTTAAGTTTTGTTTTAGGTATGGAATTTAGTTGCTCATTGTAGGGTACTTTCTCTCTTTGTGTATGGAATTCAGTAAATTGGGATTCTGCAACTATTGAATAAGTAGTGTTGAATGATTGGTCTTCAGCAGTAACAATTATAAACTTCTTTTTTTGATTTTTTTATTGTTTATGTTCCATAATCCTGTAGTTTAAACTTTAAAAGTAAATCTTGCTGCTCTTAAAATGTGTTTTTCTTTCCCCCCTTTTTATAAACAAGAATTTGTTCTTTGATGCATAAACTTTGTAAATCAGCTGATGCTTCAGTTCTTCTTTCCAGACTTTTATTATGCTTGATAAGCTACTTTGTTGCATTTATTGGTTATGAATATAACATGATTGGTGAATATGTCTACTGACTAAAAAGATTTTTTTTGAATTTTTTCTATTCCCAAGAGAGTGTCACGACATTTTGGGCACTAATAATAGGTAGATATGCTCAGCAAGACATTGTCAATTGGAGAAAACAAATGGGATTTGAAGGAAGGAGAATCGTCAATGGATCCTAATTTTGCTGTTGAAAGCTTATCAGTTTCTCTGAAGTCATGTGAACCCTTTTGTACAACTGAAATTGATTCTTCTAAGAGCTCGGTTGCGGAAGATTCATTAAGGACTGATGTCATTGTTGGTGCTCTTAATTCCATTAGCATAGCTGAGCCTTCTGGACAGAAGGATGATGAAGGAAAAAATACTGTTAGATATGATGATTCCTCTGAAACAAAATATCCCGACATTGTCTGCTCATCTCCTAAGAGGAGTAACAACATGAATGGGTTGCATCTGGAAACAGAGACTAAAAGGGCTTGTAGAAAAGGTAGGAAAACATCCAGCAAAAAATTGTTGTTAGATTTGAATTCTTTGAAGGTTTCTAGAAGAAAAAGAAGCTGTTTCATCCAAAAAACTCGTTTGTCTGATTGGGGATCTTTGGAAAATATTGGACACATTTTCAAGCAGAATGCAGGATTTGATATCAATCAAATTGAGCACAAAATATTAACAGAAGCAAGGAGTGGTCGGAGAGGCGGTAAACGAAATAAGAATCAGAAACCCCCAAGCTCACAAATGTCCAAGGAAGAATGCCATGCTTCAACTAGTTGCATCCGCCTGAAGGTTACACTGGGGAAAGAAGTCGGTCATAGCCGACCGATGGATATCATTCCTGTTACTGTGAATGGTGGTAAAAATTATTGCGGAACCAGGATAAAATCTCCCAAATTTACCAAGAGTATCGAAAATAAGTTTGAGGAACAGATTCCTAGCAATGCAGGAATTAAATATTGCAACGGGAAAATGGATAAGGCGATATTGTTATCAGGTGCCTGTGTTCTGGATGTTGTGCACCTTGCAGATAAGGACATCACTAAGAAGGTGGTTGGCAAAATTGCAGATGATCATGACGGAGTTCCTGCCCAGAAAGAAGCCAACCTTTTGGAAGTTGCAGAAGATAACAGGTGCTTAGATCCAGGAACTTCACCTGATTCAGAAGTCATCATCCTGATTCCAGAGGGCCAAATTAGTGGAAAAATTTCTGAAGTTTTGGATGATGTTTTAATTACCTCGCAAGGTTGTGTTGCTCTTGGAGATGTCTCAAGTTTGACTCTACCACAACCAAGCAGTAAGAAAGGAAATAAGAAAAATAAGCTCCGACAGACAGTTAATTGCAATGTGGAAGGTGATCTTCTTGGTCCAGAAATTATAAACAGTGCTGGAGTAACTGAGAAATATGGATATTTAGAGAGAATGGGAGATGGCACATTCTCTAGCGAGGCTTCTATTTCACCTACATCTGGGAATGCTTCTGTTAACACTTCTAGTGGTGATGTATTTTCAATGGAACCCCCCCTGCCTTCATCACGAGTGACCGACTTTGGATTCTCCACTGAGACATTGAAAGTTGAAAGTGGTTCTGTAGGTGATCTATTTTCCACGCTCGGTGTTCGACATGAGTTGGGGCTTCCTGATAAGTTTCTTCCTTGTGCTAATAAGAAGGGTCATAAACTTTCCAAAAGTTCAAGGTCCACAAAGAGCAGGTCAGAAGTCCCTCAACCAATGTGCTCAAAAGGAAATTCTTGTAGACAGAATGGAAATCAATCTAAGCTCAACATCAAAGAGAAAGGTGAAGGTGTTCAGGCCATTTTCAAGGAGAATGATTCAGAAAAAGGTGTGTATAGTTATATAAATTGATGTTCTTTTCTTTTTCTGTCCAAGTTTTATCGAGTCATAGTTGTCTTGTCTTATTTTTTATATTTCTAGTGGTATACATTTGAGCATAGACCAATTTGAGCATGTTTATGAATACATTGCTGTTCTTCTTAAAGGTGATTTTAAATAACTTGGTGTTGTAGGAAGTCACACACTTGATCTTGGCGAATCTAAAACTGGGTGCAGCACAGCCCTAGAAGTATCTTACTTGGGCTTGGTGACGAGTGGGGTAAGAGATCAGTATGTGCCACCTCGGAATGCTTGGGTGAGTTGTGACGATTGCTATAAATGGAGGCGTATACCAGTTGCGCTTGCAGATTCCATTGAAGAAACAAAAAGTCGCTGGTATGCTGTCATGCTTATCCACTTAAGTAATGCAAATGTACTATCGAAGTAGTCACTATGAGTTATGCCTATTGGTGTTGGTGGTTTATGTTAGATAGTTTCAACTGAAGATCAAGAATGTGGAATTTTTTCCTTGTTAACATCTTATTTGATATAATTTTGATACCATAGTATTCATATATCTTACTTCGTTTGGTTAGAGATAAGCCACCATGATACGTAGGACCTGTGCAGTATATTTGATTCAGTCTTTTACTTGTTATACAGTTTTGATTGATAAACCTGGGCAGTACCAATTCAGGAGCAGAGTTATCAGAAAAAGTAACATTGTAGTGAATTTAATAAATAATTCTCAAGCTTAAATTTAAAATGCGCAAGTAATTAAGAGAATTGAGGTTATGTTTGTATTTAAAAATACAATATAATGACTATCTGAATATATTATATAATATACCAATGGATTGTTACTTGTACTTGAAATTTATTTAATCTCTCAAGCTACTTACTTGTTAAACCAATGTAGTCATTTTCGGTTGACAGGACTTTCGGTAGATGCAATATGAAAATTTAAACGTAACTCTTTAAAATAACTGTAAAATGCGCTAGAAATATTACTTCTATGCTAATAAACCCATGTATTTAACAAATTCAGCTATGGTTGAGGATTGGGTAGTTGTGTTGCGCTCAGCAGCCAATACCATGATTATATGTTTCCTGGACTTGCTCCTCCTGGTTGAGCTTGAATTTATGCCTATAAGGGATTAGACTGAAGTCTTCATCTTGCGACTGTAATTCAAATGAAGAAGACTTCATCTTGGGATTATATATATATGTATGTATCTATATATATTATTTTACTTCTTCATTTGAATTACAGTCGCAAGATGAAGACTTCAATCTAATCCCTTATAGGCATAAATTCAAGCATATATATATATATATATGTATGTATCTATATATATATATATTTTAATTTCATGCAGTATATCTCGGAAGATATGATTATTTATCAAAATGTGACAACAGTAAAATCTGATCTTTCCTGGATTGGTTGTGGCTGTGGTGGGCAATTATTGAAATGGATTGCTTCTAGTTTGATTATTAGCCATTTGCATCATATTTCGGTTTGGCTGAAAGTGATGTGTATGATTTCACAATAGGATTTGCAAGGACAACATGGATAAAAACATGGCTGACTGCTCAATCCCCCAAGAAAAGTCAAATGCAGAAATTAATGTAGAGTTGGATATATCTGATGCATCTTGTGAGGAAGATGCTGGTGATGCCCTCCTGAATTCCAATAGATTGGGACAAAAGCAGTCAACAGGTATTTCATTGTGGCAGTGAGTGTATAGCAATAATATTGTTTTCTTGCTTAATCATGACTGGCGTCTAGATGATGTATAAATATTCCTTGTTCTGGACTTTCACAACACTTAAATGTTGTGCAGTTTCCCAACAATCATCTTGGAAACTTATCAGATCGAACCTGTTTCTGCATCGTACCCGTAAAAGTCAAATCATTGATGAGGTTAATGCTTGTTCAATGTTTTTATTTTATTAATCATGAACTATGTCTGCTATAAATTCGGTTTTGTTCTGTTATAAATTGTTTTGAGTGGCTTAGGCATGAATATATCTTTTTATTATTTTTATATATACTTTTTTTAAAGGGCGATTACTTAGAAAAGGGGCTGCTCCATACTAAGTTCCACAAATGCACCTAAAGGATGGTTTGATTAATTGTTATTTTTGACCATGAGACAATATGTTCTTAACGTGGAGTAGATTATGAAACAAAGGCGGTGTTTCCTTTTTGGTAAAAGACCATTTAGTGAAGAAAGAATATTACTTTCAAAAACTGAGTTTGTGGAGTTTAGTTTTTCTCAGTAGCTGGGGTATAAATTATTATTAAAAATGTACACCTTGAAATACCACTTTAACTCCTAATAAGTCTTGCTGAGTCTTGGGTGTGTCCTTTCTTGTTGGTGTGCTTATTTCTTTTTTTAGTTTATTTCTTGCTTTAAAACGGGTAATTATCACATTTTTTCTTCATCTTTTGAATTGTAAAGCGTCACCATTGTTATACTGTGGACTTGGTTAGATAATCATGTTTGGATTCTCAGTGATCACTCTTTCGGATCATCTCCTGTGACAGGTGGCATTTTTTGCTTCCATAGTCTTTGGCAGCATATCATTGGGCTTTCAGAGTAGTTAATTTTTCGGATATCCTATTTAGGAGTGAGCATTCGGATAATAACCGACCCGAATAAGAATTTCGGTTATACCAGAAAACCGAAACTACCGAAACTACCCTGTTTTAGATATCCGAACAACTAACCGAAATATGTAATAACCGAATAACCGAATAACTGAATAACCGAATAACCTAATAGGTTATTCGGTTATTGAAGTTAATAACCAATTTAAAAGACAATTAACGGCAAGATCGCAATCCGTTGAATTGAAGCAGTACTATTCAACTACATTATGTAGCCTACATATTACAAAAAGACTCGGTCAAGAAAGAAACATGAATGACGAGTCAACTACATATTACACAAACATGAAACATAATGTTCCTACATGATTAACAGTTTAACACCATAAACATAATCCATTAACATAATGTCATTGTTTGAGTGTTGAGCACAAAGTGTTCTCTTTGTTGAGCATTTCTTTCTTTATTCTTTGTCATTGAGTTTGTTGTTGTTGAGTTTGTCTTTACTGCCATGCCGGAAAGAAAATAAAGAAAGATTCAAACTCGATTCAAAGAGATATATAGTATTATTTCAGCCAACACATTAGCATATGGCTACAGCTGCTGCTAACCCGACTTCTCAGTTCTCACAGTCCCAGCCATTGTGTTTGAAAGCAGTTTGTTTTCCATCTAAAAGACTCAGCAGATCTGGCCACATAAATACTTCATCAGGACCTAAAATGATACAAACAACATCATGCATATATACATATCAGAAGAACAAAATCACCTCTATTTGATCCACAAAAGTTTCTCTATTGTTATTTTCCACCAAAACGATACTTATAAAGGCTTTATAAAGGTAAATAGCTTTCTTCTATCTCT
Source organism: Panax ginseng (assembly GCA_020205605.1). Classification (NCBI taxonomy): domain Eukaryota; kingdom Viridiplantae; phylum Streptophyta; class Magnoliopsida; order Apiales; family Araliaceae; genus Panax; species Panax ginseng. Next base: position 42,930,280 of record CM035132.1, read on the forward strand.
GCACTGCATGTGGGAATTAGAAAGAAAATCAAAAATATTAAGAACAAGAAGAATTCTTTACTTTAATCAACACACAGTACAAAAAATTATAAACCAGCTGGATATAGTGGTATCCCAGACCCTAGAAGAAAACTTAGGTTGATATGAAACTTGTAGCAGCATTCACCACATTAAGGCCGAGCAAATTAAGAATCAAATTACAACAAGCAGTTGGACTAGGAGAATGTAACTATGATTACCACAAGTATACAGCTTGGGAGCTAATAATCCAATGTCTATTATCACAGTCAGTGACAAACATAACAGGACCAAAATTAAACTTGCATAGTTGCATTACACCATAAACATAATTATAAACTTATTTTTTGCTGATTTTATAGGCATATGGGTAAGATAACTTGGAACAACAACTTAGAAGCTCAAAATTGCAATAATGAATCGAGAGATGAATTTACCTCATTAATTAAGTTGAGTCGTGGTCCTCGTGGAAACATTAGCATCATTAGTAGCAAGGCTCAACTTGGAAATTGCTGAAAAATGAAAAAAATAATTAAACACATTATTTTTATAAATTGTTTTATTAGTTCAATAAAATAAACATAAACAATAATTATTACCGCATTCAAGTTTATCGGCAAAGTTGTTATCTTCCTCCACATCAATACAATTCTTCTTTTTAATCCAATCTTGAGCACATATGAGAGCTTCCACCATATTAGGAGACAATAAACTCCTAAATGAATCAAGAATGCCCCTACAAGCTGCGTCTTAAATGCGGATTCCGAAACAACAGTAGAAATGGGAATAGCCAACACATCACGGGCAATACGTGCAAGGATAGGGAATTTTGCACTATTAGCTTTCCACCACACCAAAATATCGAAAGACTCATCGGCTTCTTCCACATTTTCATTTAAATATTTGTCCAACTCCGATTTTTCTCCAAGTATCACTCCGGTCCGACGCTTTTTGAACTTATCCATAAGTCTATTTGTATTTTGGGATTCCATTGAATTAGAACCTTGGGATGACATGTTACTTAAACTTGATGTGCCACTTGGCCCACTTTCATGAGTTGAATACTTTTTTTTGTACTCATTAAACTAATCTTTCATTGCTTTCTTCACACCATCGGCAATCTCTATCCCCGTGACCCTATTACTTGCTTGATATTCTAAATCCCTATCTTCATTATCAATATCAAAATGAAGATCTACTCCCATACCCTCCAACGGATCTTCAATTTCAATTTCATCATCTCCATACATTTCGTCTAAACCAAATTGAACAAAACTCAACTTAGACCGAGGATCAAGCACAGTGGGAATATACAACAACATATTCATCTTTGTAACATTTCTCCAATACTTATCATATTTTCTTTTCATTGCCTTGGCCATTTTTTTCTATTCTCTATCATTGCTTCTTTCCCACTCACTCAATAATATAAGTTTCACTTATTTCATGAAATGCATTATTTGATGTGACATAAGATGAGCCCGAAATACGCACAGTGAGATTATAAAAATGTTCTAAGAATCTCACAAACAATTTAGCCCTATTCCAATCCGAGTCCGTTGGAATATCTTGGCCCCCCATCTCTTTTACAAAGCCACAATCTTCAAATCCAAATCGATCAAAAGCTTCTTTGTACTTTAAGGCCGAACTTAACATCAAGTAAGTAGAGTTCCATCTAGTTGGGCAATCTAAACTTAAGTCTTTGAAGACCACAATACTCAATATAGTCCTTAAATAACTTGACCCTAGCCGGGAATTGTTTTGCATACTTCACTGCACGCCTAACATTCTCAACAGATTTCTCAATCAACTTCAACCCATCATTCACAACAAGATTAACAATGTGAGCTATACATCTCATGTGAATGAACTTACCACCCAAGACATTGGTTTTCCAACTCTGCTGCCGTATCATTTGAGCTAGCATTATCTACAGTGAGTGTCATAACTTTAGAAAGTCCCCACTCTTTTAGACAAGACTCAACCATTTCCCCAATGTCCTTCCCCTTATGACTTGTGATGGTTCGAAAATTTAAGATTTTCTTATGCAATTTCAATTTTCATCAATAAAATGGGCAAGAATAACACATATAATTCAAGCGTTGATTGGAAGTCCAAGAATCGATGAGTGAGGCAAACACGTTCACATTTTTTCTAAGGAATGTTTTCGATTTTAATTTTCTCATTATCATACAAACGAATGCAATCTCTAGCAAATGTAAAACGTGAAGGCAACTGAAACCTAGGACATGCAGCTTGCAGAAGTCGTTTAAAACCATCTTTCTCAAGATGTTTGAAAGGAAGCTCATCTACAATAAGATGGTAAGTAACGGCTTCCCTAACAACTTCTTGGTCAAACCTCCAAGTGGTGAGTGTACTCTCACATGCCCCTCCCTCCCCCTCACCCTCACCCTCTTTAATTCCTACAAGTTGGGGTTGAGCTTTATCCATGTTGATGGGATTTTTTTTACAAGTTCTAATTTGATTTCTTAAAGCAGTAGTGCCATTTGAAGATGAATCAACAGCTAATTCTTTTCCACAATAAGTACACTTACCTTTGATGACATTACCATCATTATCTTTAACTGCTCAGTCCACACCTTGGATCTAGGTGCCATCCTCTTTCTTTGCAACTTTACATTTTCTGATTGTCCCGTACTCTTTGTACTTGTCTCTATATTGGGGGTGGGGGTGGGGGTGGGGGTGGGAACACTGTCACCCCCTTCTTTCTCATGTCCAATTGCATCAAGGTCATCGTCTGTATCATCCACTATATGCAAATCGTTTAAAATACTTCTTGACATCATCTGAAAATTTCAAACAAATAACAACGAAACAAACAATAGTGAAATGTTAGTACTGGTTGCTAAAATGTTAGTTTCTTTACAACCCAAAATAATAGTGAATTTGAAGTCTCAAGGACTATGTATGCACTAAAAGAGAGTAACTTTTGTCTGACACATGAAGTACTTCTATTGAATATATATAAATGCATTTACAACTCTTCAGAAATATGAAGTTTAGGCAAGAGATACACTAATATATTATAAGGAATTCCACCAAGTGTTGTAACCCCCAAAACAATGATCAAAATAATTCAAATTTTGGAACAACATAGAGCAAAAAGGAATAAATGTAATCCGCTACTCAAAAATAAGAAATGAACAAAAACCAACAAAGCAGCTCCTGCTACGATAGGGTTACAGTAAAGTAAGAAAATACAAGTTATATTTATATAACATCAAATCATTATTAGGATCAAATGCCAAAAATTAGCGTATCCAAATATCCAATTCTATGTTATAAGTAAGATGGCATCGTACAAACAATAAAAATCTTCAACCCCATTGCAGATTCAAATATGTCACATACTGAAATACATTCTAACATTCAACATAAATAAGAAAAACCTATAACTATGTTGAAAGCTCACTTATGAAGGTTTAAATGTATACCAATCTCAAACCATCATTGTTCAACTGGTTGCTTTCTTTGATTATTTAAGGATCAAGTGGGAACCCCTGAAAAATATTGAAATAACTAAGATTCCTAGAAACAGAGTATCTAACTGGCATATAGTTACTTTCAGAACAAACAGAGTATCAACTTTTTCCTAATTTATTTTCAAAACCTCAGAAATTACACATGCACATACACAATTACACAAAAATAAATGCATACACAAATATGTGCATATAAACTGAGTTAAATAAAAAAATAAAAAATAAATAAGCCATACTCTTATATAGCAGAATAAGCTAACAAGATGCACTAAAAGCAATCGGTCTTCGAGAATTTAGTAAAGGTAAATAACAAAATTACCTTAACAAATGGAAAGCTACTGCCGACGCCGAGATCTGAGAGTTCGAGAGTTCGCGATGAAGGGTCGCCGGCGCCGAGAGTTCGAGAGTTCGAGACTTGAGGCTTGAGAGATCTCAGATCTGAGACTCTGAGACTGATAGTTCGAGAAGACGAGACAGTCAAGACTTGAGACTTGAGATGAGAGAGATCAGAGATCTGATCTGAGAGACTGAGACTGAGGTCTGAGAGTTCGAGTCTAAGCGGATGGAAAACAGAATCTGAGAGACTGAGACTTGGAGTCTTCGAGAATTTAGTAAAGTACTAAATTAGTATTTAGTAATGAATATTGAATGGGCTGTGAGACGCTGACTCGCTGAGTGCTGCTGACTGTTGAGAATTTAGTAAAGTGTTGTTCGGTTATTCGATTTAACCGAATAACCCAAAAGTAAAACCCGTACAAACTAACCGAAAACAGTAAAACAATTCGGATATAACCGAAATATTGAAAATAACCGAATTATCAGAAAATTTCGGTTAAATTATTTCGGTTCGGTTCGATAATTCGGTTATACCCGTTTTTTGCTCAATCCTAATCCTATTTGCTTGAGCAGGCCTCCTTCATATGTTTTTGTTTTGATTTTTAATATTCCAGAACACTCGTTCTTCTCTAGCGGTATTCCTATAGCAATCCTCATCTTCAAATAATAAAATAAACTCGGGAGACAATTTGTATATGTATATTACATAATTAAAAAAAATGTTACATATCAAATGCTGCATGCCTTTGCTTGTGAATGGACACCCAAGCCTATTCCATTTCACTTTTAGTTTTATTTGATTACGCTCGGTTGTGCCTGTTATTCTTTGGTCGAATCTTATAAACAGTTACGTACCAAACTAATGTTTACACGCATTGAGAAATGTTGAGTAAAACCGTGACATATATCCCTACGATCGGGTAAACCATGAGAATTGTCGAGTAAATTCATGACATGTCCCTACGACCGGGTGAACCATCACATATGTCAATGCCATGAGGTAAACTATTGCATGTCCCTGTGACCGGGTGAACCATAATATGTGTCTCTGCGATCGGGTAAACCATCATACATGTCCCTGCAACCGGGTAAACTATCACATGTCTCTGAGACCTGGTAAACCATCACATATTACCCTGTGAATGGGTAAACCATCACATATATATTTTCAACCAGGAGAACCTGTAATCCCATCACATATACCTGGAAACTAGGAAAAGCCTGCGAGAATCACTTACAATTTTTTTTTCTGATAAGTAAATAAATTCCACAAATGAAGATCCTGTCTACAAATATCTCAAAAAGGTACATTTAAGGGTAGATTACTAGGTTATAGTGGTCTTTCACACACCACACTAAACATTTATAGTGTACTTTTTCAGCTTTTTGTGACATCCCAAAAAGGAATTTTAATGTATAAAGTGGGAGGAGGGAGTATATATCCATACAGGAAACTTGATCTTTCTTTATCTATATACAAACTGACAACATTTACTAATTTCATCGTGGCTATTGATATGATGGATGACTCAATGCATCTGAGTATTGCTTATGTTATTGAAGTATGTTTCATTTAGTCAATGACTTGTGCATTGCTGATACATGCTTGTCAGATAATGGTTTGTCACTGCAAAGCACCTCTCGGGGGTCGAATGGGCTGTGGGGATGGATGCTTGAATCGGATGCTTAACATTGAATGTGTAAAAGGGACTTGCCCATGTGGGGAACTTTGTTCAAACAATCAGGTTTTCCTTTCTACGGACTACTGATTGTTTTATGTGATAATTCCTTTTTTAAGGGGCACAAGCTTGATGCAACTCTGGTTGCACTTTGCAGTTCCAGAAACGGAAGTATGCCAAATTGAAGTGCTTTCGAAGCGGAAAGAAGGGCTATGGGCTTCAGTTGCTAGAAGATATTCATGAGGGACAGTTTCTTATTGAATATGTTGGAGAGGTAAATTGGCACTTTGTTATATATTACATTGGAAAGTTCGTATTTTTGTTGTATGTTTTTAAACTTTCTAGATGGTTTTGTGGCTTCTTTTCCGCTCCTGCTGAAATGACATGGATTTTTGGAAGCTGTTCTTCTGTCAGTTGATTTCACTAATGTAATTGTTTTTAGTTATGTGTTTGTTATTTTCATGCTGAGATGACATGGAATCTGTAGAAGTTCTGCTGTCAGTTGATTAGATCTAATAATTTATGCACTGGTTTAATTGTGCATGTATGTGTTGTTTGTGTGTCTTTCTCCTTACTAAACTTGATTACTTAATGATGATCTTCATTGGGAAAAATTCATGGTTTTACAGGTGCTTGATATGCATGCCTATGAGGACCGTCAAAGAGAGTATGCTTTGAAGGGTCATAAGCATTTTTATTTCATGACATTGAATGGTAGTGAGGTTTGACAATCTGCACTTACTCAGTATATAAAGTTATTAAATTATTCTTCTGAAATGTATTAATTTAGTTAGTAACATTGGTTTAAGTTCTGTTATAATGTCAATTGGAGATCTAGAAGCTCTATTAAATTCTCAGTGCGTGGTAAGTGGATTATGTCTGGGTATTACGTTTTTACCTTTTACAGGGACATGTTGGGTAGTATAAACATCTTGTTCGTAGTGTTAGTAATGTTGCAGCACGTGTTGGAAGTATGTGAGGTGTGGTAAGACGGGGGTGTTGGGAAATAGATAAAGTTTTAGGTCCCTCTTGTCAGTATTTTCTGGTTCTCTTGTAGTATATATATATATATATATATATATATATATATATATATTAATAAACTGTTGTTACACCTTCTGTTTCTTACCAAAGTTCATTAACTATATTAGAATTCTTCTTCTGTTTTTTGCCGAAATACTTCTTATAAAATTATTATTCTTCTGTTTCTTACTATAATCCTACCACAATTCATTAACTAGAGTAAAATGTCCTCATGTTCTATTTTTCAGGTAATAGATGCTTGTGCTAAAGGGAATTTGGGTCGTTTATAAACCACAGCTGTGAAACAAATTGCCATTACAGAAAAAGGTGAACATTCTGTGACTTGTGAGCATGATATTTCTATGTAGTATAAATATCTACTGTGGGCAACTTGTTTCTCAAGATTGAAACAGGAATAATAAGGCCAGTGTGGTTATATAAGGATATAACCTCTTTTTAATTATAATTGTAAAGTGAATAACAACAGTTTTACATAGGTTGAGAAGGCCAATGCAATGAGTCAAGATTGCAAATGTAACCATTTTTAAGAATGTTGGACACTAGTTTGTGAGCAAGGTGGTTATGTCAAACTCAAGGGAAGAAGAATAGCATAGAATATGTTGAGGAAATGGCAATATATGTACAAGCATTTTTATATATATACCTTTATGTTCACATAAAGATACTTGTTAGTCATATTATCTTCACACATAAATTCCAGAATAAATAAAAATCAATGAAGACACCTACACTTCCCTTCGCTTTGTTGCTACTCTTATAGAATTATTGAATATGTGTAGCAGTAGTAGCCTCCATCGCCGACGGCTCAGTAGTCTCTATTCTTTCTGAGAATCTTCATTTTCTATCAAGAGAAAACAATGGTTCACTAATATGTTCTAATTAAATAATTAATCTCGTAATTATGACTATATCTGTTGACTTCATTTGTCTTGAGGATTAACTTTTTTTTTTTTTTTTGGGGGGGGTGGTGAAACAATTAGGGTTAATACTTTTTATAATTGACTGGTCTGGCAAATTGGTTCGAAATCTAGGGGAAAAATATGAGTTAGTAATTTAAACTCAACTCAACAAAATGTGAAAATGAATCCCGTAGATGGATTGAAAGTAGAAAGACAAGAAGAAAAGTAGAAAAAGATAAAAATAAGAAAGAAAAAAATAAAATAAATATAGTAAAAGGATAATATGCAAGCTAATTAATTAAAAAAAACCCACCCACTTTATATGAATAAAAAACCCTTAATCAAAACTCATTTGTCATTGACTCATTTACTAATCAAATATTTTGAATTTGTGAGGTTGTAATAGTTGGTATTAGGTTATTCTAGTGGTGCTTTCCACTTAAAGGGCCTGTATATAATATTTGTGATTTTGGAAAGGAGTGATTAGTTGTGTAGTTGAGATCTTTATTTCTGAACCTCCTATACTTTAGCTGAATGATTTTGTCTGGGTTCGATTGCGTCTTTCTTGATTTTGTGGCCAAGTTCAGCCTGGTAGCTTGAGATGAGTTTTCTTGATGTCTTGTCTGTGATTCTTGCTATTAGGATTTTCTGGGATGCTATTTATTCTTTATGTGTGCTCTGTTTACTTGATGGCATCCCCTATTGATGCCGGGTTTGTAGAATTTTATACTTCTAGAAAATGCTGTCCTCTTTTTTATTACTATTTAGTTTCTTGCTTTTTTTATAAGAAAGTATGGTGCTGTGTAACCTTTGGCAGATTACTAGGAAGCATGGTTTCTTCATTACCCGACGAATAACTTATCCCCACGCTGAATACTCTGATTGGACTAGACACTAAAAGTTGTATTGTTTGTTGGAAGTTTTTTTTTCCTTGTAGCATCTATTTTGTTGTATGTTTTATCATATATATATATATATATATATATTTATATAACTAGACATAAATATTTACAATTTAATAATAAAATATCTGATGAATGCCGCACTCCCATTCCCATATTTAAAAATTTGGTGAATCTTCATTTTTCCCCGCATGATGCACCCGTATCCCCGGACCCTGCTTCTTAGGTTGATTTAAGACTTGTGTAACGTCCTTATAATATAAATAACGATTTTACATACAATTTAGCTGTTTCTGTATATAATAGTTCATTTAAGTGTGCATATTTTTATGTCATATTGACTTAAACCTGTGCTACTGAGGCTTGTCGATTTGTTTCAAATGATTCAATTGTAGAAGTTGATTTTTTGTTGCTCAAGTTGCTGCTTCCAGGAAATAAACACATGTCTACATCTATTGTTAACACTGTTTATATTTTTTACTCTTCTTTAGTGGATGGTGAATGGGGAAGTTTGCATTGGAATATTTGCACTCAGGGATATTAAGAAGGTAACTTCTTCAAGCGCACTTACATGCTTGTATTTTTTCATTGATTGAAATTTAAACATTTTTTTTTGCTAAGCTATCCACCCCCAAAAAATATGCTTCTGAAAAATCTGAGGTGCTTCTAGACAAAAATATGCTGTATTTGATTACCTGTATTAATTGCATGCATTTTACTTTTGATGGCGTAGAAAGTTGCTTTGGTATGCAATTCTGGCATGTAGAAATCTGAGGCGCTTCTAAATATGTGATCATTGCCCTTCTGTGCGCAAAGTACCTCTGTTGTCTTCTTTTCCACTCTTTGTTACAATGAAAAGTCTGTGAATATGAATGCAAAGGCTTACTGTTAGTCAACACTCAACAAGAAAGCAGGGTCCATTTCAACAAGTAAAAGAATTCATAATAGGAAATGAAAGGGGAAAGAGGGAAGTAGAGAAACCAATGATAGATGTTGTACTATATGGCCGCTTAAAGGTTATTTATTATTGTTATTTTTTTATTATTATTACTATTTGTTGGAGGGGGGTTGATTTTGATATTTACAATCTGTCCAAAGGGTTTTGTTTGTCTAGAAAAAGATGGTGAAGAGGTGCAAATGATAAGAAACGCGTTACAAGCATCCGTCTACTACCATCTTAGTAGCTATATATATGTAATATGTTTCTATATACAGGGAAGTAGACAAATGGTGGGTAGTCATCCATTTGTCTGCTGGAAAATTTGTGAATAAACAGTAGTCAAAAATTGGAAATTTAGCTGGTACAAAAGGTCTTTTCTTTGTTCCTCAAATGATTGTCTGCTTTAGTCTTATAAATGAGAATGTTTTTAGCAGGCCATGCTTAATAGGTTTCAATTGGTAACTTGGTTTGATATATCGAAGGCGGCCCTCCAGGTCAAGTGTTATTTACTTGGATAAATTAGCAAGTAGGATTTTCATGTTTCAGCAAGTGGTCCCTGATCTTTGCTAACTCTAATGATGTTAAAGAAGTTGGTTGTTTTCATCTTTGGTTGTTAGAATTCCCCTGTTTATATATTATTATTTTTTAAAATATTTTATTATTCGCTTATGCTTGGGAGATGCATAATGTTAGGGTGAAGAGGTGACATTCGATTACAATTATGTACGGGTTTTTGGAGCTGCTGCAAAAAAATGTGTATGTGGTTCATCTCTGTGTCGGGGCTATATTGGTGGTGATCCTTTAAATACTGAAGTCATCGTTCAGGGTGATTCAGATGAAGAATATCTGGAATCAGTTATATTCTCTGAAGATGGTGGTGATAACTTAGGCAATATAGCCTCTGCAACCAGTTCTGTTGATGTTACTAAAACGGGAACTGCAGAGAAAGATGTCAACCAACCTGCGAATGCTGTTGAACACTTGGATGTTACCAAAGAGATGCATAGTCCAAAGATTTTGTCACTAGACAGGAAAGAAACAGATAATTTCGCAATTCCTGGATTTATAGACATGTCCTCAGAAAATGAAGACTCTACACAAAGAGCTTCATCTGCTGGTTCAAAACTGGAAACTTTGATCAAAATGGATGGCTTGGGATTATCACAATCCGTGCAAACTCTAGAAAACTCTGGAAAGTGCGAAATAACGTCTGCTGCTCAGCAAGAGTCCTCTGTAGCTGAAGAAGCAATGCATAAATCATTGAGCACCATCCGAAGGTCCGAAACATCTTCTTCGACTAGGACATTGAGCAAATCATTACTTGATGCCACTGATATTAAGAGGAAGTCCAAATATGACACCAAGGAGGACAGGAATGTTGTTTCAACATTGCGTCCCATCATGAAAACTTCTCGTTCATCATCTACAGTTAAGAAAGGAAAATCCAGAAAGAGTGATGTGCATGTAAACAAACCTGCAGAGATAGTCAACAAATTACATCAAGTACCCCGCAGATCAAAAAAGCTAATGGAAGGTTCCTCGAATGATCCTTTTGAAGCAGGTTTGCATTTTATGCTCCCCACTCAGCAAGTAAATTTATTGTGCAGTCTTCCAACTGTAGATAAACTTTGTTTCCAATGCTTGCAGTTCAAGTGAAACTTAATGAGCTGCTAGATGCTGATGGGGGAATAAGCAAATGGAAAGTAAGCATTTCTCATTGTATTTTTTGATATTCTTCTAATTTTTTTTGGTTGTTTTTTTTTCTTGGAGGATTAACTGGCTAGTTACATGGTTTCATATTTTCCTTTAGTTGCTTGTTTAATCCTCGTCAATTATAACATTTATTGGATTCTTAAATGGCCATTCATTTTCATGGTTGGTGCTTTACAACTTTCATAGAAATTAATACTCCATATTAAATCAAAGGATGCTTACATTGCCATCTTTCAATGTTTCTCTGTCTTGTCTTTCTAATGTCTTGCTTCCCTTTAATGTACTAAATTTCTGTCTTCCTTGATATAATTATTGTTACAATTAGCCCTCGCACATCCGTCCGTCCTTGTTTTATAATGTGCCAAGCTATATTGTTCTCCATGTTTGATGCGTCTTTTTAACAGGATGCATCCAGAGGCTACCTGAAGCTTCTGTTTTTAACTGCGGCTTCAGGTGATAGGGGCAATGGAGAAGCAATTCAGAGGTTAAATTGGATTTTGCTCTTCATATATTAGTCTTTTAAAGTAATTAAATCACTTTATTGAACTCATATCATGGGTGGTTTTTATTCTATTTGTGTTGTAGCAATCGAGACCTTTCTATGATCCTTGACGCACTCCTAAAAACAAAATCGCGAACAGTTTTGGTTGATATAATTAACAAAAATGGTATGTTTCCTTTTTTGTTAATATAACATGTTATTTTCTCCTTTTTATTGTATTTTGTTGATGTGCCCTTTATCTTGAGGGATATGACTTTGTGCTTTGTTTTTCAGGTTTGCAGATGTTGCACAACATAATGAAGCGGTACAGAAAAGAGTTTCATAAGATTCCAATTCTGAGAAAGCTTCTCAAGGTGGGTCTCAGGAATTGTATAATATTTTAGTTAATGTTTCTGAAGACCTTGATAGATGAATGAATTTGGAGTATTTGAACCATTATAATGATGGCTCTGATGTCTGTGAGTGTAAAGGTTGAAAGTTCTGGTTCCATGGATTCCAAAATGAGGAGGCAATTTTTTAAAAACTATTGGTTCAAGCATAAAACCTTTTGGGAGGTCCATCCTGCCCTCTATTGTCTCATAAAACTTTTCAGTATTTTAATCAATTTCCAGATTGGTTGGGAATTATTGAAGCCAATTCATATGATATTGGTTGCAGTTATCTATAACTCAGTTCTTAAACCGGTTCTACTTGACTTGTTAAGCAGGTGTTTTGTCTGGAATACTTAATCTATGTTTTTAGTTAAATTGTCATGAATGATCATTATATCAGCATCTAATTGTACATACAGGATTGGTTGGGAATTGTAGGGATTCCGTATATTATGATGTCACATTATTATGAATCTATAATTGGGCAGGTTAATTTTAATTTGTTAAGCAGTTGTTTGGTCTGGATTATTTAAGGACACCTGTGTTTCTAGTCAATATCTTAAAACGAATGATCAGTACCAAGCATTTATAGAAAGAAACTTGGGACAAGTACTATGCAGTGCTGACCGTTTCTTTATGTAGGTCTTAGAGTACCTGGCTGCGAGGGAGATACTTAACTTGGAACACATCACTAGTGGCCCCCGTTGTGCTGGGGTGGAGAGGTCAGCATAAACTATTATATTATTAGTCCTTAAACTGCTTTACTTGTTTGATTTTATTTCATTCTTTTTATTATCTTTTTTTTTTTGCAAAACCTTCTTTTTAATATCTACTATTAGTTTGATTATTTTTGACAGAATTGGTTGGGATGCATTATATGTTTTTATATATATATATATATATATATATATATGTATCAGTGTGTGTATACATATATCAGAAATTATTCTTTGGTTTTGGACTTTAGATAATGTGCAAAAAGGGAGCCAAAGTCCACCTCCCGTACACAGATGTAATACTGGAACCGCTGGCCAATGTTCTAAAAGGCGCTAGGCGGGCGGTCGGGGGTCTAGCGCCTAGGGGGCTAGGCAAGGTCTAGGCGAGATTTTTTATTTTAAGTCAATTTTAATATTTTATCTTACATTTATCCAAACAAAACAATAATATAAAGCAAAATAATTTATAATAAAGATAATAAAGACTTTTGCTTAAAGTTCAAGCACATATCCATATTGTCAATATCAAAGTTCAAACACAAACATGCAATTGTTCAAAGTTCAAACACAAACAAATAATAAAAAATACAAACTAATAGTCCTCATCTCCATATCCATATCTCTAACTCTTCTTCTATAATGTCTCTTACTAGTATCTTCATATATATATATATATATATATATATATATATATATATATATATACATTTCTCTCTCAAAAATTTAAATAAATGTTATTTTAAAAATTATTGAAGTTTATTGAATGAGACATTTGATATTATTAATTATGAAATTATTTTTATTTGTGTAGTCTTCAAAATTGAGGACTTAAAGAAAATGACAAATACCATATGCTAAATTTGGTTAACATATCTTTAACGTATTTGTTTTATTCATAAACAAGATTGCTATTAAATAATAAAATTTTAAATTTTAAAAATTTAATTCAATATTAAAACTTAAGAAACTAAACATAAATTTAAATTCTTATTAAATTAAACTAAATATTACAAATGTATCATCATTTATATAATTTGAAGTTGGTACAAGTTCAAAAAATTACAACTATAATAAAATTATTGACTTGATCTTGTTCACTTCTTGTTGTGATTTGATATGCTATAACATGCATTATGAATATGGTAAATCATTAGAAAAATAAATATATCAAGATCTGTTTTGGGTAGTTATTAAAATAATAATAAAAAAACTTTTCGCCTAGGTCTCGCTTTTCCCGCCTTTCACGTCTAGCTCGCCTGCCCGCCCAGGCGCTGCCTAATTTCCTGGAGCGCTTTTTTCACCTCCTTGGGTCTAGGCGAAGTGCTTGGGGGGCGCCTAGGCTGATTTTTAGAACACTGCCGCTAGCTACTTGGCAAAATAGCTATGTATTTTATCCAGAATACCAAAACTAATGGAAAATTAATAACCACCGAGGACCTGACAGTTGACACAAACAATTTTAGACTACTCTTTGTTCTTTTAACTTTTGTAAAACATTTATATAATAATGAATACTTTTTTCTTCTTTTTTTTTTTTAACTTTTTTTAGAGCTTATATCTAAGTAGACTTGGTATTCTTACATGCAATATTCAACCATTTAAATCTCAAGTTTCATAAGCATGTTTGTGATCTCAAATTTGTATATCATAACCAAAATTACTATGGAATTACCCAATGTGCATGCTTGGTCGGTTATTACATGCAGCAGGTGGTTTAACCAGTTCACACCTTAAGGTAGTGGCCGAGGGTTCCACTGTTCTATTTTTCTAGTGAAATGAGAAATTCCTTCACAGAGGACATAATTTTTCCCCTTCTGTAATAGAAAAAGAAGATTTGATTGATAGGAGAGAAGAGTTGCGCGCTTTAGAGAACTCAAAAAACTAGTTTCCACGGAACACCCCTTTAGCAAAAGCCCAGAACTAAAGATGGATAAGGAGACTCAGCTGAAACAACAAACTTCGTTTTGTTTTAAATGCATAGAAGAACAACAGTAAGTGCAAAAAACCTCTGTTTTGTTTAAGAACTATTTTCACAATACAAAGATTAAGAGCTGAACTCTGCTGGAAAAACTTTTCAAGTCAAACAATTTCTCAAAAAAATAACATAGCAAGGAAATTTATAGTGGTTCAAAGCGTCAATCAGACCTCCTATTGTCAACTCTTCTTTCATATAAGGAAGGGATCACTTCACTGTAATATCACATGAGATAATAGTTTATGGTTCACTGTAAACCATACAAAAATCCTAGAAATTTAAAGTCTCTACATGCTAAACAACTCATAGTTTACAGTCTCAGGAGAATGAAGCCACTATAGGTTGAAGAGATAATTTTGTTGTGCATAATTGTATCTTTTTTCCTCGAGACTAATTTCACCCTGTTTTTCTTTATTATTTCCCATCAGCTGCTCAGCTGATAAGATTTTTGTACTTGTTTCTTCATTAATCTTTTCCTCCCTAAGCAAAAATGCAGCTCTTGATTTTTCAGTCATTCAAAAGTTGTTTTTTGTTGTTGCGTGTATTCTGCTATTTATTGAAATGAGGTCTGGGCAGCTTCATTTGTCTTCTTTTATATGCTCGTTGCAAACTAGCCGTTTATTGCAGCCACTTGGTGGTCTGGACCATTTTGCGTGAATTTACCATGTCTGTGTTAGTCATGTTTTTGTCTGCTCCGTATTTCAGCTCCATTTAAACCTTTACTTTATCTCAAATTTGCTTTGTTTAGCCGCAACGGCTATAAATCAAAATCTTCTTATCTCCAAATGATTTCACCTTCTGAATGATCAGAACCCATGACTTATACGATTTGGAGAAGTCGGTATCTGTTGTTCTTTGGTTCATCTTATAACTCTGTTGGAGATCTTCACTCAGCTGGATTTGGCTGGAGATGTAACTTTTTAAATGGAGCAAGTGTAAACAGAAAATTATTGGGGTTCAAATCCTAACCTATACATAAACTGTATCTTCATCAAAATCTAGTTATAATATTCCTAGCACTTTGGTTTTGCTCAAACTTTTGTTGCTGCCATGTTGGTTGCAAATATTATTCACTTTTAAAGTTTGGCTCACTTTTTTTGTTTCCTTTTCAATTTCTTTATATATTTCTGAAATGTGTGTTTCTATGCAGTTTTAGGGAGTCAATTTTGTCATTGACGGAGCACATTGACAAACAGGTAATACTTCATTAATTCCTTTTATATCCATGTTCGCGATGGTGAAATATTTACCGGAGTGTAATTAGCTTTATCCTGTGTATGGAGAGGAATTATCTTCTATAATGCTTTTCTCATTCTTATTTTCATTAGAAATTTCAATTGTAATTTTTTTTTTATTTCTCTCCACTTATTTTTTTTAAAAATGAATTAGCTAGGTGCTGATAATATTTAATTAGTTTAATTCATCCCTCTTCTTTTGTATAATCATTTTTTTCTCAATTTATTTGTTTGTTTATATTTTTATTTGCAAGAAGCAGAAATTTATAATTAAGACTACAGGTGGTGCTGTTAGATACTCCTACATCGAGGACACTAAATGAATGAAAAAGAAACCCACTTAGATCAGCAGGTCTTGTAACAATAAACATCAAATCCTCTTACCTTGAAGGACCATTTAGTGACTTTAGAATAGGGTAAGCTGAGATTCCTCATTGTGCCAGTTAATCTGTTGGCCTACTCTAAGACTTATTGGATTGTTAGAAAAGAATATAAAATGTTTCCCTGTTTTTGAACCTTAATGTCACACCCCATGGCAATGATTAAATGACATGTTATTAGATTGAAGTAATCTTATGATACAGTAATTGTATGCATATTTATTTTACAATTTACATTATTGATTATTGATTTACTTGTCTCTAATTTCTTGGTTGTTGCATGCTTTTTGTGGGATTCAAATATTTTAGCAATTTTGATGACATGGATTGCAGAATTTTTAGGTGGTTTAGTCTGGTTTATGCCTTTTATCTTTTAATGAGCTTTTACTTGTAAATAATAAGATTATTGGATGAATGCATTTCTCGATTGAAAATTTGGTTTCTTTCTTTTATTGCAAAACAGGTCCATCAAATTGCACGTAATTTTCGAGATAAGTGGATTCCTCGGCATATCAGGAAAAGGAGTTACATGGACAGGGACTTTGGTAGGATGGACTTTCACAGGGGGGCCTCAAACTGCAACAGGTTATCAGCATTACACAGTCAATCGTGTGATCTGGGTAGAAGACAACCTGAAGCAATAGATTGTATCAAGCAACCATTGCCTGCAACAACTGAAGATGGTGCTGGTAGTCTGAACAGCTGCTCTGCATTATGTACTAGTGGTTTTGTTGCCAATGGGACAAGAATTCGCAAGCGTAAAAGCCGCTGGGATCAGCCTGCGGAGACAAATCTAGGTATAGGTTCTTCCCCACATAAAGAACCAAGGATTCAATCTAGATTTATACAAAAGTCACATTTAAGCCCGCAGCCTGAAATTATTGAAGTGCCGTTCGACCATGTAGCTGGTATTATCGGTGAGGGCAAAAGTTTCAGTCGGTCTGTGGATCATTCCTCTCAGCAAATCAGTATTAAGAATGTTAATGATGGCGGGCAGAACTTTGATGAAGATGTTCCTCCTGGATTTTGTCCTCTTAATGGTTCTTTAGTCTCATCTAATGCTTCTTCAACTGCTGCTGGTCTCCACCAAGAAAGCGGTTTCCGTTCAGAGTACCCTTGTGAAGCGGTAATGGGTCAGCCACAAGAGAGATTCATTTCAAGGTTGCCCATGTCATTTGGAATTCCATTGCTTGCTATGCAGCAATATGGGACACCTCAAGGAGAAAGTGCTGAGAGTTGGGCTGTTGCTGCAGGGATTCCTTTCCACCCTTACCCGCCACTGCCCCCATATCCCCATGACAGGAGAGGCCCTACACCTGCTGCAAGTTCTTTGACAGTGAAATCAGTTGTAAAAGTTGAGGAGGGATTAAGTAATCCTGCCACTCATCACTCGGATCAAAATATTTTAAGCACGTCCATTGCAAACCCACCGCACATGGAAATTCCTGGTTCCATCAACCAACACAATTTTCAACGAATAAGGGGCACCTCTAATTGTTTGGGACGGAAATACTTCAGGCAGCAGAAATGGAACAATGAAAAAATGGGCTGGGTCCGGAGTAGACCTGGTAAGGGAAACATGGGACACAACCCAGGAAATGGGCTGAATTGTATAGGCATAGGAACTGGAGTAAATGAGCCCAAACATCCATATAACTCGGAGCAGGTACACGGAGTAGTGATATGCGGGAATACTTCTTACCAACATCAGCAGCACCAAAATTAGCATTTAATCATTGAAAAATCACTGAAATTCTACATTCCTCAGTTTTCTTATGTACTTGCTATTCTTTATTACATTGTTACTGGAAAAGGAGATTTTCAGTACTCTCTAGTACTGTCTTGAGTTCTAGTATCTATTGTTTGCGACAAAAAATATTTTGATTTAGTTATGTTCTTGGACACGGTCATTTACACCTCAAAGAGGTAAGAAATTCTCATTGTGTTTCATTATTGTTGAATTTAAAGTTTTGCGCAATAAAACTTTGGCCAGTCTCTTGTTTTTAACTTTACTCTTCCATAACCATGTCTGACATAGAATGTTCTTTTGTTTTTCCCCCTCATTCATTCTTTTTGATTCTTCATTCATTGTTGGAAGCTAGGGGAAAGTTTCTTTGAAATATCTGTGGTTTCTTCAGTAATGAGAAATACATTACAATTTACAAATATGGTATATTTAAAAAAATTGGAAATGTCTTACTTTATTCGAGGATTTGGTTTATATGAAATTGTGCTGCATATTTCTTGGATAAAGTTGCAGTGATGCTACACTAACAGGAGAATCCAATAGAAGAACTTCCAAAATGAGGTATATCATTCATTTTCCTGAATATATTTATGTTGCTGGTGGTACTTTGACCTGCTGGACATTCAATTTTCAAAGTAGCTGGCATGGATATTTATTTTAATCACCGTTCTTATCCGTGTATACTTGAAAACAAAAGCCCCAATCTTACAATTGTATGCGCAATGTTGAGTTATGATATATCTGATGTACGGAGTAATGGTGAGTATATCCTGCCCTGTATTTTACAGACAATAGACGAATTACAATGACTTTTGGGTACTTTTGTTTTAATATTTGAAGCTTTCGTTGTTGGATTAGAGTGTGGACCTTTGTATGCAGTTGACATGAGGGAGGTCTAGCAAGTTTAAGAATCAGAGATCAAGTTGGTTTTTTTCCTCTTTTCGAAAGTTTTCATTCAATGCTTGTTATCACGGAGATGATGATCTGCATCATGAGAGTTGACCTGAATGGCTAGATCATACGAGGAGCCAGAAAAACAAGGTATGCATTGTGTCTCAGATTTCTATGCTTTCGCAATTTAGAAAAAGTAAACTCGGATTTGCTTACTCTATGGAATTGTTATTTCGCTGGTGAACGAACCTAACTAATGCTTGTTGGGAACCTCAGGTGTTCTAAAATGTCCACTTAAATAGTACAGCTTGTGCTGCTGTTAACCTCATTTTTGCTTTATTTACATTGTGATTATTTCCTTTTGGTTCTGCTCAAGTTTTGATTATAATTCTTTTCTTACCAATTAGTTAAACTGATCATCTGTAGTGTGTTACCTCCTATACATATGTTGCCTGATTTCATATTCTTTTTGTCCATACATTAGTGCTGGTTAATGAACTGTATGTTTTAAGTGTATTTATGTGTATCTAATATTTGAATGTATATTATTATGTTATATAACATCTTCAATCTGTTTCTTTTCCTGAATGTATATTATGTTTCTTTTCTTTCTGGTTAATGAACCAAATGGAGTTTTTTTCCCATCCCTCTTTTGTGTGTTCAATTATGTAATATATTTGCTGCTAGCACTTCATGAAGGCAATTATACAGCAAAATCAAACTGATTGATTTAAAGTAAAATTGGACTCTGCTAATTTATTCAATTTTTTGTATTAAATTGTTCCATCTTTCTGAGGGTGTGCCTGTGTAGGGTGGGGTCAGGTTGCAGCTCCCCACCCCATAATCAAATGCTTTCATTCTTCCTGTTCGGCCTATGTGATCTGCAATATATTGGTTCTCAAATCAGGAAAATATTTTGTAGTTGTAGTTATTTATAATCACACTTATTATGTGGGTCAAATTTTTACTCGTAGTATGAATTTAATTTTTATACATTGTCAGTAATATATTATGATAATTACCCATGTTATATATGTTACTGTTTGAATTACAATAATGATAAGAAAAAAGATTTGAATAAGGGAGGGGATTAAAAGTGGAAGAATAAAATGAATTTTTAGCATTCCATTAACTTATTTGGTTCTGTTGTGAATGAAATAATATTTTTTAAAAATGACATCAGTAGCTTTAACATGCAGAATTTTGTGTAGAACAAATTTGATAAAGTTGACCATTGCACTGTCACTATGTACCCAAAAAATAAACTATTAATTATAAATAAAATAAAATAATAATGTAAACTATAAAAATTATGAGAAACTAAAATGTAAAATAAAAAGAAAGACAATAAATCAAATTAATAATAAAAAACATTATGTAAAATAAAAAATATTAAAATTATAATAGACTAAAATATCAAAATAGTAAAAATAAATTAATTTAATAACAAAATAATAAGAAACAAAATATTTGATTTATAAATTACTAAGATGTCAGAAAAAATTGAAATAAATTAATAAGAAAATAAAAAGTAATAAAGATTGTTACCTTTCATACACTATTGTTGGAATCAATTGGGAATGGTTCATTTTTGAAGATTTTTTTTTTTGATATACTTTTTATGGCTGGACGCAAGTTATCTCTTAAACCACCAAGACAAGCGCGACAAGATTGAGTATCAAACACAAGACACTACTATATTATATACCTTGTTGTTGTATAATTTTTTAATTTCTTATTCTATATAACTGGTTAATACTAAAATAAATATTTAATAATAAAATTTATTAACAATTTTTGCGTCAACTACGTAATTTTTGTTTTTGTTTTCATTAGTTTCCCCCGATATATCATTTTAAAATTAATTTAACAGATGGAAAATGAGTTGGTATGAATTTTAAATACAAGAACAAAAAGCAGATAAATATATGGGTCTTTAACACTAATATACAACAATTATAAAGTATTTACAAAAATAAAATAATTATAAAAATAATACAACACAATAATACGTTGCTAAAGTTACGGAGCATTGACTCCTTACACATCAGTTAACGACTTTCATATTTCCAACTAATCGGTCTTAAATTCACGCTAATGAAGAAAATAGGCAACTTTGAGATCAGAAAAAGCATAGCAACGACATATCGGACAAGACGAATTCTCCAACGGCGATGCAACTCTGAGATCGAATAATATCGAAGAAGATCAACAGCAACTTCAAGATCAACAGCAACTTCAAGATCAGTAACCAGCTTCTGTAACAACTTTGATTGTTGATTGTTGATTGATTCGTTACAGATTTGTATAATGAGGTACTTGAGTTTAAAGTTTATATGCATATAGTTATCCCGTGGTTACTATATACTCGTATATTGGTTACCTTTCTTGTAAGACCTCAACTTTTATGAATAAAGATGAATTTTCTATAAATATCCTTTTTAAATATTAAGGTGTGAATTTGAAATAATGTTATAGTTGTAGGTAATATTTATAAATTTTGCAAAGTACGCAAGTTGTTATATTATATTCGATTGGTCGGGGAATATTCGTTTTAACAGGAATATTCGTGACGACCAAGACAATCATGGTGGCCCCCCACAACGGAATTATTATCGGATTGATCGAGAAAACGATAAAAATATCTTTTATGAAAATAACGGCGGAAGTTTTACCGTTAATCGTTGAAACACCGTTGTTAAAAGTCGAAAGAATACTGCGTGGTTGCATAGAAAGACACTACGGTATTGATTATTGATGCTTACGAGAAGTCACTCAATTTTGTTCAATTATTGCTACTGATGAATTGTTGCACAAGATCTCACGTTATTTGATTCAATTATTGTCGATATTTTATATATTATTAAATCAATAATTGAGATGACAGAGTTATTAATATTATTATTTACAATATTAACGATGTCTAGAAGTTCTGTCATGGAGAGGTTTGGTCACTTAATTGCGCACCAATAGGGAGAAATCCTTATTGGAAAGCCTCCTCTTTCCTGGGAACGACCTGGTCGATTAATATTGTGAATTATAATAATGATGATAAATGTTGTTAAAAATATTGAGGTAATTTTTATGAAATTTTGCTTATTTTATGGACCCCCCATTTACCCATTTTTCAAAATATTCGGTAAAAAATTATCTCTGCATTTATATATATATATATATATATATATATATATATATATATATATATATATAAAGGTGCAGGGTTTATATTATATATATATATATATATATTTATATTAGGTTAAGGGTAGGGTAGGGTAGGGTAGGGTGGGGTGGGGTGGGGTGGGATGTGGTTTATATATATATATATATATATATATATATATATATATATATATATATATATATATATATATACATGGGTGGGTGATGAATGATTTTGGCGGTGTTATGGGAAGATTTTTCAAAGCTTGGACATTATTGCCAAACTTTTCCAAACATGCAAGAATTTGTAAAAGTAGGGTGCATTTTAATTAGTCGAGGTCAGTATATTGGCATGTGTTCATTTTTCTCATTTGCTAACTCCTTGAAAATGAATATCGATACTTAGCAACCGTGAAGCTGCGATGTTTCGTCCGTGATTTTTAAAAAATAAGCTCATTGCGTCTGCTTTTTAATAAAGATTCTTCCATTCTTCTATAAATAGGATGCTTAGTTAGAATTGAAAATCACACCAGAAATTTCAGAGAATTCTCTTCTATAATCTTGAGCGTATTTCTTTAGAGTTTTAAGAAGTTTTGAGCGTAATGCAAGTTTTCTTCAAGAATATCCTCTACTTTACCAATCGTAATACTTCTTTTACTGTAGAAGGGGTATTATTTCTTTCGTATTCATGAAGAGAACTTCGTTATTCCATTCTTTATTATTTCTTTGGAATAACTTTGTATACGCGGACTACCCTATACTTGGTGAAATTCTTCGTTATTCCATTCTTTATTATTATGTTGAATAACTGTTTTATGCTAAGTACCGCATACATGGTGAAATTCTTCGTTATTCCATTATTTATTATTCATTGGAACATCCCGCCTGCGTGCGTTACGCATGACCGGTTCTCGTTAGTTATTATTCGCTGGAACATCCCGTCTGCATGCGCTTACGCATGACCGGTTCGTTATGTATTATTCATTGAAATAACTCGTCATGCGGCTTATCGCATGCACGATGATTTCTTTTGTTATTCCATTCCTTATTATACTCAGTTGGTTAAAGTTTTGGCTTTTATACTCCATGAAATTAGTGGAATATCCTTGATATTTTCGCTTCATCCAGTATCTTTTCATTGAAATATTCTTCTGAGCATTCTTGAATTTTACTCCACAAAGAAGTATCATGTTGACAATTTGGACGTTATTGGTTCCTGGATAAATTAATTTTTGAACTTGTTTTATTAAATTCTTATATCATTGTCATCATCCTCATGTTTATATTATGTTGAAAGTCATCTGTGGCCTGTAGTGCATAGATGAACTTGGTATGATTATGACCATGGATTATTCGGTATAATCATGACCGTAATGTTACAAATGATGTGGTAAAAGTCCTCATTGGCCCGTAGTGCATTGATGGACAGTTGTTAGCATGATCATGACCATTGATGAATACACGAATATCCTTGGCCCGTAGTGGATGGATAATTTGTGGTCGTGATACTAATGAATATCCTGGTCAGTAAAAGGGGATGATGTGGATTATTTATTGTCGAGTCTCGCCGATAAACGTGATGAAAAACTTTTTAAATCATAAAAGATAGTAGATTTTATTCTCTACTTGATTCTTTTAATGGATTTCTTGTTCCGCTGCAGTTAAACTTGATGTTCGTTATATTTTATCAATTTAACACTGTTGAAGGCTAACGATAATTTATTCTGCATTATCTTAGTCATAATATTTTTTACTGGGCTAGTTGAGCTCACTCTTTTGCTTTCATTGTTCTCTTTAGAAAATGAGAACGTAGCAGGGACTAGTCGGGGAACGGAGTGACGGTCCAGATGATAGCATTAGTAGTCCTCACTATTCTATGAAATAGTGTGTTAATAAATGTATTGAGGACTTATTTTGAGTTTGAATACTGTCTAGAAGACAATATTTGTATTAAAACTCACAGTTCATGTTGTATATTTAAGATTGTATTTATATTCTGTACCATGTATTTGGCGACTCAGAATAGGTGATGTATACCTATTTTGGGGGCGTCACATTTCTTAAGTTTTTCGCTCTTTAATTAGTCACAAAGTCAGTATACTGACTATTTTGATTGCAAAATGCATGTAAAAATATGTTTTATATTCTGGTTACTAAGTACATATAAATTTTTTTACTGTTTATTATTGATTTGGTTATTGTATAATATTTATTTGGTTGCTGTATATTTTAAATGTATATTCTACTGATGTTTTTTATATTGATGGTTACTTATTAAATACATTGGTTACCTTCCTGCAACTGTTGGATCTTTTTAAGTACATATTGATGTTTTTTATATTGATATTTTTTATATTGTTTGTTTTTGCTGTAAAATGCATGAAAAAATATGTTTTATGTTATGGATACTAAATAAATATATGTTAGTTACTGTATAATCTGGATTTGGTTAGTATATAATGCTGACTTGGTTACTGTGTAATATTACCATGGTTCTTGCAATATCGTGTGTTTTATCTTGATTTTTTATATTGATGGTTACTGATTAACTACATTGGTTACATTCATACATTTGTTAGTCTTTAATTTGTAACAAAGTCATTACTGATTGTTTTGGTTGTAAAATGAATGTAAAAATATTTTTTATAATCTTGGCTACTAATTACATATATCTTGGTTACTGTCTAATATGTATTTAGATACTGTAATGTGTTTATTTGGTTACTGTATAATGTTATTGTGTTTTATAATTGTTTCTTTTATATTGGTGGTTACTTATTGACTACATTGGTTACCTTCATACAACTGTTAATCTGATTATATATATTGGTTGTTGTATACTATTTAATTGGTTACTGTATAATATTTATTTGGTTGCTGAATAATATTAATGTACACTTGTACTGATATTTTTTATATTCATGGTTACTTATTAGCTACATTGGTTACCTTCATACAAGTGTTAGTTTTTAGTTGGTAACAAATACATTATACTGGTTGTTTCTTACTGTAAAATGTAATGAAAAATGTGTTTATGTTCTGGTTAATAAATAGATATAAGTTGGTTACTGTCTAATCTAAATTTGGTTACTGTATAATGTTGTTATGATTATTGTATAATATTAGTATATTTTATACTGGTTTGTTTTATATTGATGGTTACTTATTGACTACATTGGTTAACTTCATATAACTGTTAGTCTTTAGTAGGTAACAAATTGATGCGGTTGAAGAGCAGGCGTGTCAGTTTATGGAAATATTTGATAGATTTGATCCAGTTTATGAAAAGATTTGATAAATTATGAAAAGATTTGATCCAGTGGCAATTTGGTAATTTTTGTCAAGTTTGGAGTGTCTGATTTTGGTGTTTTCAAAACCTAATTTTATTGGAAACGGGTCAACGATCAAAAGTTACAAGCTTTGCTTGTGAATTGCATGATTTTTTTGGTCAAATTCCATCATTTAGGCCTTCAAAATTGTATGTAAAAATGTGGTTTATGTTCTGGTTACTAAGATTATGTAGTTTGGTTACTATCTAATATTGATTTGGTTACTTTAAAATATTTATTCAGTTGTCAGACAATGGAGACTGACATTAACAAATACACCAAGTTTAATTGTTTACAGGAATATATAATTGTTTACTGTTAGTAACCATTAACCACATGGTTGGTAACATTTTTGATGGTGTACAGTAACCAAAATTGATGTTGATTAATATTTTGATTTTTGATTCGATCATGAGTTGTCAATATAAAGTAAGCATAAACATTGAACAATTGGTAACTGTTCTGAAATATTTTTATGTAAATTTGGTTACCCATCTAAAATAAAATGGTTACCTCTATATTCATATTTAGTTACCAACTTGACCATTTTCAAATAACTTTTATAACTATGTAATTTAAAAGTATCCATTAGCTAGATAAATGGGAACCCTCACATGTACATTAAGCACTTGATAAATGTTCTAATATAAGTTTTTAATTATTTGGTTACTAACAACAACTAAAATGGTTACCCTTATATGCAGGTTTGGACACCAACTGCACCTCTCAAACTATTTTTATTTTAATATGAGATCTATAAGTCATCATCATATATATAAATGGGAACTCTTAATTGGAGTTTCTTATTCCATCATGATGACAGAGTATAAATAAAATATATATATTTAACACTTTATAATAGTCCTGACATAAATTTATAATTATCTGGTTACTAACAAAAACAAAAATGGTTACCATATATGTAGGTTTGGATACCAACCTAACATTTCAACTGAAATAGCTGATGGATATTGTTCTGAACCAATTTTATGTAAATTTGGTTACTCACAAAAAATAAAATGATTACCTCTATATGCAGATTTAAAAACCAATTGTACAAATTCCAGATAATTTTTATGAGTATGTAATTTATAAGTATACATCAGCTATATAAATAGGACACTCTCACATGTACATTTAACACTTGATGTTTGTCATGATATACGCTTGTAACTATCTAGTTACTAATAACATTAACCATAATATAACATAATAAAACAGTAACCACATAATTATATGATAGTAACCATAACAGGTTTTAATGGTAACCATAATAAAAACATCATGTAATGAAACCCAGTTTAGGCAATTCATGTATACTAAATAATTACATATTAACCAGAATAAAAAATAAAAAAAACCAAAATTCCACATTGAGGGCACAATAATAGTAGTCAAACCATAAGATAACAGTAACCAAAACATAATAAAGAACTAACCAAATAGTTATATGAAAGTAACCAGAACATGTTTTAATAATAACCAAAACAGAAACAACCTGTATATCCAACCCAGTTTAGGCAACCTATGTATACTCTCACATGTACATTTAACACTTGATATATGTCCTGATACAAGCTTGTAACTATTTGGTTACTACCAAAAAATAAAATGGTTACCCTTCTATGCATGTTTGGTTACTAACTGCACCTTTCAAACAATGTATCAGACACAATTTAGAAGTAGCAAATACGAACCAACAAACAATGTCAAATCACTGGTAATATAATCAAATATGTAATCCCATTTACATAAGTTCCAATAAATATTACAGACTCCTAACCATAACAAATGGTTATGGATATCCAACAAAAACCAAAGTACGAAACACAATCCTTTTAATTCTTGATTGAAATTTAAATATGGTTTATTTCTTCCCATGACATTTGTCGCCATGATCTCTTTCCGAGCAACATCAAGAGGCTTGTTTGAAGCAAAATTTCTATTATCTCAATAATAGAACAACATGTATACTTTCTGATCCAAAACCTTCTTCTCACTAACTTGAACAACCTGTGAATCAACAAGTGCAGCAAAAGTAAATTAAAAAATAATCAAAAAATAAAAGACTATTAGACTATGCAAACTGGTTGCACCCCCCAAGAGCCTGAAGGAGATCAATATTCATTAACCAATTTACGCCACCAATTAGTTAATTAGTCTAACAACTATGAAGATGAAGAAGAAGAATATTTTAGAGAGAGAAATACCAGTACAAAAGTTATGAGAGTTGGGAGAAAAAGAAGGTTTAACAACAGAGGTTCACGCGTTTTAAAAAAAAAAACCCACCCGATTTGCCATGTCAGCCCACCAATACTAATCCCCTAAATTAAGGAATCCTAATTACACTAATATTGTAAATAAATATGGAAAAATGTATTATTTTTATAATTAATTTATCTATGCACCATTATTGTAATTATTTCTAAAAATGTACTAAAATATGTAATTAATCCTAAACATATTATAAGCAAGGAAAAGCAAAGAGTTGTGAGCCCACTAATATTACGTGGTTGTCAACGTTCTTTCTGCATTCGTAACTAGACTGAAGTTTCTAACGACATTTACAACAGTTTTTTTAATAAATTTTTTATTTTTTATTTTAAAGAATATATTAATAAATTATTATCTAACAGTTTCTTTATTCTTATTTAATTTTCTATTTTAATATCTATATAGGATTTTATTCCTCAAAGTGAGGGAGTCAAAAGAAAGTTATCTATATATGCAAAATGACATTTCACACTCTCATTTAAGTGAACAACTCATCAATCATACACATCTTAATATTATTGTCACATGACTTTTTTACTTTATTTTTAAATTATAAAATTAATATCAAATTATTTTTAAAAAATTAATTTTAAACGTATTCAAATTTAAAATTAATATAAATTTATTTAATTTATGTCCATATAATTATAAATATTATAAAAGTACTATTAATTATAAAATTTATTATTTTCAAAATTTAAATTAAATGAATCATATTAATTTTAAAATTAAAAATATCACAAATTAACTTTTTAAAAGTTAATATTGATCTTATGTACATTTGCAGCTACAATCCATTCAATACTCACTCCATAACTTACTTAAAGTTTAAAATAAAATAAAAGTTATTTTACAAGTAGAATACAATTGATAAAATTCTACTCTTTTATAAATTACAAGATTATTATTACTTTTTGTAAGTCAATTGATGCATTCTCAAACTTAATAATTTTACTAAGAATTGAAAAAATAATAAATTTTATAAGTAATAGTATTTTTTTCCAAATAATTTACGATATGTATTGATTAAATTTATATTAAATTTAAAATTAAAAATATCATATACATACTTCAAAAAAAGATTAATAAATTAATTGCGATTTTATAATTAAAAACAAGAGGTTGTAGTATATTACATTTATCATAAGTTTTAACGCATAAAGTCAATACAAAGGTCAAATAGTTACAACGGTCAAAACATGCTTTGACCGTTGGAACTTTAAAATTTAAAATTTTATTATTTAAGGAATCAATATAAGGAACATGTTGGTAGATAATAAAAAAATTGAATCATTATCCTGCATAATGACCCAATAATACTGTAAAATAAGGATAGAAATAAAGAAACTATTGTGAATTCTAAGCATAATTAAGTATTCATCCATGTTGGCACAAATGAATAGAATATATAATATTTATACAAATATAAATAATTATGGAAAGTGGACTAGGTATCTCATCATAAAAGTTTCAATTCAAATAGTCAAACTATTTAATCCCAAATTGCAAAATGTATGGTCCACCACCCAGGAAATGGCCATTAAGAAAAGAAATTAAACCCCGTGTTCTATCTTCGATTATCTAAATATTTATTTGTGGAAACCTTGAATCGCCCAACAATAAAAATGTATAGACCTCATTACATCTCATTTCTTTTAAACCTATGAAACTGGGAAGGAAGAAAAATTTTAAATTTTAGAAATGGCTTAAATATGAATTAGTATTCTAAACTATATGCCATATTTCATTTCGGTGATCCACCTTTCAATTTTGTTAATTAGATGATTAAACTATTAATTTTTTTCAATTATAACAAATTGAACATGCCACGTCAGAAATTGCTAACGTGGCTAATTGTGTGGGGCCTTGAGAAGCTGGTGTGGAAAAAAAACAATTTTTTAATCATGAAATAAACAAATCTGATTTAATATGTGGTAAAATGGTCAAACAACAAATTACCATAAAAGATATCCTTATATCAGATCATATACAATCGATCGATCAAGACAAAAGCCCCAAATCGAACGAAAAAACCCTAGCTAACAACTGTAACGCAACGATTCTGGCGAAGAATTTGGTGAACTAGACAACCATTCCAGCACGATTTCATCACGATTCCAGTGAAGAAGGACCGTGCATGTGCAATATTTGCTGAGTCAGCGTTCACCACCACCAATAAAGGTCCCCACTTTCGGTCCCCACTTTTGAAGTTTCAGCAAAGTAAGTGTATGTTTATGGTTTGAATATGTGTGATATTTGGGCATTATGTTTGTATTGCTAAGAAAATGTAGTCTCCTAACTGTAAAGTAGTATCCCCCCTCAGTTCCCCATAGTTTTGTCTCCCTAACTCATATGAGGTCCCCATTTGCTTACTTTATATTTAGTACTTGTTAAATATATATATATATATATATATATATATATATATAATATTTATATATATTCTTTTTAATACAGAAATGGATGTCATTACTTTAAGATTTTATCATTTTGGTAAACTAATAAATAATGGTGATATAGTTGATTATGTTGGCGGTATTGTTAGTGAATTGTTTAAATATGATCCTGATTATATATCTGGGCCTGGAATTATTGATTATGTTTCAATAGTACTTGGAAGCAAAAATATGAAAAATGTATATTATCTTATCCCTGGACAAAGTTGAGCAGAAGGGCTTAGGGCAGTAGGTTATGATAAAAGGAGTTATTGACATGTGTGAGTATTCTAAGAAGAACCCTGTTGTTGAGATATACTCAGACCATGACCATGAACAAATAGTAAGTACTGATGAGAACATAGATGATGACAGTGAGAGATTTGTTGAAGTTTTAAAAGATGTTAACATTGAAGAACATTCAAATAATGAGGGAGTAGAAGAGATTGAGGTTGATGTGCTTCAGACTGATAAAGGAGTAGAAGATACAGACTCTGATATAAGTAGTAATTGTGACTGGTTAGTTGAGAGTGATGAAAAGTTACTTGCTGCTAGGCAAAATTTGAGAGCAGCAAAAGAGGGGGGGGGAGAAAGTGAGAAAAAGAGGAACATAAGAAGAAAAACAGATGAAGAAAATGAAGAAGAAAATGAAGAAGGAAATGAAGGAGGAAATTATATTGATGTTGATGAAAGTGGACAGGGACCTGTTTATGAAGGTGGGCAAAGAGCACAAGCTGAAGGTTGGGATGAAATTGACTTAGATTCTGATGAGCTGCACACACCTGAAACAAGTGAGAATGAAGATGATGAGGTGAAACCAACCAATATAAGAAAGAAAAAATATCTTGAGTTTAATCCAAAGACTGACATTAAAAATGTTGAATTTTTTGTTGAAATGAAATTTACTAACCACAAAGAATTTAAAGAGGCAGTGAAACAATATGCAATTGGAAAAAAAATATAATGTATGGTTTCCAAAAAATGCAAGGGACAAGGTACAAGTGAAGTGTGCACATGGTTGCCCTTGAAATTTATGGGCAAGTGTGTTGAAACATGAGAACATTTTACTGTTAAAAGGTATAACAATGTTCACAATTACACAAATAAACAGAAAAATAGACAAGTAAATGCAAGGTTTTTGGCCAAACACTATTATGATAAAATAAAAGCATGTCCATTTTGGAAACTCTCAGAATTCCAATGGGATGTGAAGAAGCATTTAAAAGTTAGAGTGTCACTGAGTCAGTGCTATAGAGCCAGAGAAATAGCACTCAAGCGTGCTTATGCAACAATTGATGATATATATGGACAGTTATGGGACTATGAGAAGGAAATGATGAGGGCTAACAAAGGATCAACATTTGAAATTAAAGTAGATAGGCAGTCACCAGAGGAACCAGGGAGATTTCAAAGATTTTATATAGGATTTGATGCTCTGAAAAGAGGATGGTTGGCAGGTTGTAGGCCAATAATTGGCCTTGATGGATGTTTCCTCAAAGGAATATGCAAGGGTGAGTTGTTATGTGAAGTTAGGAGGTGTGACGCCCCCAAAATAGGTATACATCACCCATCTTGAGTCGCCAAATACATGGTACAAAATTCAAATACAACTTAATTATACAACAGTCGTGTAAAATATGACAAAACATAATCTAAGAGTTTTAATAAGAATATTGTCATCTAGACAATATCCACACTCAATGGAGTCCTGATTACATTTATTGTCACACTATTTAACAGAATAGTGAGGACTACTAATGCTATCATCTGGACCGTCACTCCATTCCCCGACTAGTCCCAGCTACGTTCTCATTTCCTGAAGAGAACAGTGAAAGAAAGGGTGAGATCAACTAGCCCAGTAAGAAATATTATGACTAAGATAATGCAGAATAAATTATCATTAGTCTTCAACAATGTTAAACTGATAAAATACAATAGACATCAAGTTTAACTGCAGTGGAATAAGAAATCCATTAGAAGAGTCAAGTAAAGCTTGATATCTACTATATTCTATGATTTAAAATGTTTTCATCAATTTTTATCGCTGAGACTCAGCTTAATAAATAAACCACATCACTGAGTCATCCCTGCACTACAGGCCAAGGATATTCATTAAATCATCAATGGTCATGACTATACCGAATAATCCTTGATCATAATCATACCAAAAACTCATCCATCAATGCATTATGTGCCATCGAGGACTTTTACCACATCATTTATAATATTACGTGTCATGATTATACCGAATAATCCTCGGTCATAATCATACCAAGTCCATCTACGCACGTAAGCCAAAAAATGACTTTCATCACAATATAAGCATGAGGATGATGACAATGACAAAATAATTCAATAAAACAAGTTCAAGAATAAATTTTAAAGATTTATAAGTTAATTTATCTTGAAATCAATTACGCCCAAATTATCAACATGATATCGCTTTGTGGAGTAAAATTTAAGAATGCTCGTAAGAATATTTCCATGAAAAGATACCGGATGAAGCTTAAATATCCGAGGATATTCTACTAATTTCATGGAGTATAGAAGCCAAAACTTTAACCAAATGAGTATCATAGAATATATGAAAGCGCAAATGGATTTTCACCGCCATGCGGTAATCCACGTGAGATGCATCATTTCCATAATTTAATAAGGAATGAATATGAAGGATCATTCACTATGCATGTGATAATCCACATGACATAAAAGTTATTCCAAATGTAATAATAAAGAATGGAACCGGGTCATACGTAATCCCACACAGCACGTGATATTCCAAATGTAATAATAAAGAATGGAATAACAAAGAATTCACCATGCATGCGATAGATCGCACATAAAAGTTATTCCAATGTAATAATAAAGAATAGTAAACCAGTCTAGCGTAATTCGCATGCATGTGATATTCCAATGTAATAATAAAGAATGGAATAATGTAAGAATTTCACCATGTATGCGGTACTTAGCATAAACAAGTTATTCCAACATAATAATAAAGAATGAAATAATGAGAAGAATTTCAACATGTATGCGGCAGATTGCAGATGTATAAAGTTATTCCAAAGATAATAATAAAGAATGGAATAATGGAAGAATTTCACCATGTATGCGGTACTCAGATGTATAGAAGTTATTCCATCATAATAATAAAGAATGGAATAATGTAAGCTCTCTTCATGAATATGAAAGAAATAATACCCTTACCTCGAGAAAAGAAATTAGATATCGGAGAGTAGAGGTAGCAAACTTCTCTTCTTCTTTCTCTCTATAATTCTCTCTATAATAATTGCTCTATAGCTTTAGTGAATTGGTGAGAAATGAAGGAAGAATGAGCTTCTATTTATAGGAAAATATAGTTTTGATAATTGCACGTTTTGGGGCTTGAAATATTACAGTACAATACCTTCAACTTTTCTTTCATTTTTAATTTAGTCATGCAAGTATTATCAAACTTGCACCACCTCCCCTAATAGTAAATAATGTGAATCAATAGTTCAATCATGTGAATAAATAGTTATAATCATGTGAATTAATAGCAATTAATTGCTCATTTATCCGGTTAATTACCCGACTGGTCAGTATAACTTCCAGACATCAATTAATATCGAAATAAATGTCGATTTCCACTAACACTAATAATTTCAACACAATGGAACTATCAATTTCATCTTTAATCAACACGAACTTATTCATCATTAATATTATAACTCACAATATTTAACAACCGTGTCGCTTCGTGAAAGAGGGGCTTTTTGATAAGGATTTCTCCTTATTGGCGGGCAATTAGATGACCAAACCTCTCCTTGACAAAACTTCTAGACATTGTAAATATTGAAATTTAATAATATGAATAACTTTGTTGTCTAATTTAATAATATATCATATAATACAGATGATACTGTGACAATAATTGAATCAATAATATGAGAGATATGATGCAGCAATTACTGTATCAATAATCGAGTATAACTGAGTGACTTCTCACGTAAGCATCAATAATCAATATCGTGTGCTACTATGCAACCACGCGTATTACTGTACTTTTACTACCGGATAGTTCAACAGTTTAACGGTAAAGCTTCTGCCGTTATTTTTATAAAAAGATAATTATGTAGTTTTCTAACTACGACAATACTTCTGTTGTGGGGTCCACCAATGATTATGCCGTCGTACGAATATTCCCTATTAAAATGAATATTCTCCGACCAATCGAATATTATATAACCACTTGCTTACTTTGCAAAATGTGTAAATATTACCCACAACTATAACAATATATTATATCCACACCAAAATATTCAAAAATATATTTCGAGAGAAATTAATCTTTATTCATAAAAGTTGGGGTCTTACAACCTCCCCTTTCTATGAAATTTCGTCCTCGAAATTAGGGTACGTACCTGGTATATCGAAGAGGTGAGGATATCTTGACTTCATCTCAGATTCTAACTCCCAGGTCATTTCTTCCACATCGTGGTTTCTCCACAAAACTTTGACTTGAGGTATAACCTTGGAGCATAGAATATGATCCTTTTTATCTAAGATTTTAACAGGTAATTCTTCATACGTTAAATCTTCCTCTATCTCGTCTGGTTCTAATTCAATAATGTGGTTCGGGTCTTTCACATATTTACGTAACATAGATATGTGAAAAACGTTATGAACACGAGACATATTTGGCGGTAAGGCGAGTCTATAGGCCACAGTTCCTTTAAAAATGGGCCAATAAATCGAGGATTGAGCTTTCCTCTCTTTCCAAATCTTGTAACTCCTTTCCATGGAGAAACACGTAACAACACATGATCTCCAATATTGAATTCTACGTCTTTTCGATGAAGATCAACATAACTCTTTTGTCGATCTTGTGAGGTTTTTATACGTTGTCAGATCATTTGAATCTTTTCCGTAGTCATACGTACCAAATTCGGTCCCAACAACGTTGCTTCACCCACCTCATCCCAACATACTGGAGAACGACACTTTCTTCCATACAATGCCTCAAATGGAGCCATGCCAATATTTGCTTGATAACTATTGTTGTAGGAAAACTCCACCAATAGTAAGAACTTGTCCCAACTTCCCTTGAAGTCAAGGACACAGAGTCTTAATAAATCTTCAAGAGTTTGAATAGTCCTTTCCGACTGCCCATCCGTTTGAGGATGATATGCCGAACTAAATCGTAAATCCGAGCCAATAGCTTTTTGTAAACTAACCCAAAATCTTGAAGTGAATCTTGGGTCTCGATCAGAAACTATGGATACTGGCATACCATGCAATCTTACGATCTCGTTTATTTACATACTAGCAAGACGTTCAAGTGTAAAAGTTTCTCATATCGGTAAGAAATGAGCAAACTTGGTCAATCTATCAACAATGACCCAAATCGCATCTATGCCTTGAGAAACCTTGGGAAGACCAGTAACGAAATCCATGGTAATGTGCTCCCACTTCCATTCTGGAATTTCAAGTGGTTGCAATGGACCTTTTGGCACTTGATGCTCCGCCTTGACTCGTTGACAAGTTAGACACCTTGAGATAAACCCCGTTATCTCTCTCTTTATATTGCTCCACCAAAATGTATGTTGAAGATCACGATACATTTTGGTACTCCCAGGATGGATTGCAAACGGTGTGTTGTGCGCCTCCATCATGATTTTATACTTCAAGTCAGAATCGTTAGGAACATAAAGTCTGGAGTTGACTTGAAGTATTCCTTCTTCATCGATTCTTGCTTCCAAAAAAGCACCTTCTTGCACTTTCTTCTTCATACGCATCAGCTCCAGGTCTGTAGTTTGAGCACCTTTAACTTTATCGATTAAAGTCGGTTCAACTCGTATATTCGCCATCATCACATGGGTCCCTGGAGTCATTAACTCTATTTCCATCCTTTCCAAGTCATTCAAAATGGGTCTTTGCGTTGACAATATTGCACTCGTACCCGCATATGATCTTTTACTCAATGCGTCAGCTACTACGTTCGCTTTTCCAGGATGGTATGATCATAATCTTTCAACAACTCAAGCCATCGTTGTTGCCGCATATTGAGTTCCTTTTGAGTGAAGAAATATTTGAGGCTTTTATGATCCGTATAGATCTCCACCTTCTCTCCATACAGGTAATGCCTCCAAATCTTAAGCGCAAAAACGACTGCTGCCAACTCTAGATCATGAGTAGGATAATTCCTTTCATATTCTTTGAGTTGTCGAGAGGCATAATCTATGACTTTCCCATGTTGCATGAGAACACATCCTAACCCTTTGCTCGAAGCATCATTTGTAGATGACAAATCCCTCAAGGCAGATGGTATTGTCGTAATAGGTCTTTGAAATGAGTCTCCTCTTGAGTTCTTGAAAACTCTTTTCACATTCCTCGCTCCAACCGAATTTTGTATGTTTTCGAGCCAGCTGAGTTAATGGAGTAGCGATTCGAGAAACCCCTTCGAATCTTCGATAATAACCAAAGCTAAGCCGAGAAAGCTACGACTTTACACATCGACTTAGGTTGCTCCCAGCTTTGAATTGCTTCATTCTTTGCTGGGTCAACAGATATTCCATGATTTGATATGACGTGCCAAAGGAATGCAACTTCCTCAAGCCAGAACTCGTATTTCTTCAACTTGGCATAAAGCTTGTTTTCACGAAGCTTTTGGAGTATCAGCCTCAAGTGTTGCTCATGGTCTTCGCGGGTTTTGGAGTATATGAGGATGTCATTAATAAAAATGACCACAAAGTGATCCAAATATTCCTTGAATACTTGGTTCATCATATCCACGAAGGCAGCAGGAGCATTAGTCAATCCAAAAGACATGACTAGGAATTCATAATACCCGTACCGAGTTCTGAAAGCAGTCTTTGGAATGTCATCGCTTTTAATCTTCAATCGATGATATCCTAACTAAGATCAATCTTTGAAAAAATTTGGCTCCTTGCAATCGATCAAACAGTCATCAATGTGAGGCAACGGTACCTATTTTTGATGGTGACATGATTCAACTCCCGATAATTAATACAAAGTCGCATACTTCCATCTTTCTTCTTTACGAATAGAACAGGAGTAACCCAAGGAGACGTACTAGGACGAATGAAACTGATGTTTAACAATTCCTGTAGTTGGGTTTTTAACTCCTGAAGTTCAATAGGAGCCATTCGATATGGGGCTTTGGAAATGGGTTTTGTACTGGATTCAAGGTCGATACAAAATTCAATTTCACGCTCTGGGAATAGGCCATGAAGTTCTTCAAGAAATACGTCAGGAAGTTTATTAACAATAGAAATATCATTCAAATCTGACGTATCTTTATTTAAATCCGTGGCATGGGCTAAGAAAGTTTGACATCCATTTTTCAATAAACGAATAGCTTTATGACTTGATATGACAATGATTGATTTTAGTGGTTTGGTTGCTTTAATTCGCATAATAGGTTGGTTAGGAATATGAAAGCTAACAACCTTACGAAAACAATCGATTTTAGCATGATGAATAGTTAACCAATCAACCCCTAAAATCACATCAAATGCAAGTATTTTCAAAGAAATAAGATCGACAGGTAACGTGCAGTTACCGATTTGAATCAAACAAGACTTATAAACCGTGGTTATAATGAAGGTTTCTCCCAACGGAGTTTCAACAGATAAGTTAAAGTCTAATTTCGCTGGAGTCAAATTTAAACGTTGAGCGCAAGTAGGAGAAATAAAGGAATGGGTAGAACCGGTATCAAATAAAGTATAAACTTTGATAGAGTTTATGATTAGCTTATCCGTGATCACCTCATTCGGATTCCTCACTTTTAGGAGGTTACGACAAATGCTCTTCCTTGAACTACTGGTTTTTTCTTGTCTGGGACACCCTTTGATGCCTCCATCCCAGCTGGACTTGACTTTGGTGCATGACAAAATCGGGCTAGGTGACCTTTTTTTCCACAATTATAACACGCTTTGGACTGCATCGTGCAGTTTGGACTTATGTGTCCTTCCCCTCCACATTTGTAACATACGACTGGGTGGTCGTTCTCCTTCCTTAACAACTTGGTCTTTGTGTCTTGATGTCTTTCCATCCTTGTTGAATCTCCTCTTCTTGAAATGTCCACTCTTATTGTCATGGCCATGATTACCACCGAAGTGAGTATCATTTCTGGCATGTTGATTCCCTCCACGTTTGTTGTCACCGCTTCGATGACTGCTACCATTGGTATTATCGACTTGTCGGTTGCTCTCTCTTGGTTGGGTTGACTCATTATCGCGCTCCAATAACTGAGCCCTATTCACAACATCTGAATACAAACACAGTTTATGAGAAATTAGGTATTGACGTATCTCAAGTTTCAAACCTCTTAGAAACATCCACGACATTATCTCCTCATTATCAACCAAGTGGGATGCAAACCGAGAAAACTCGGCAAACTTAGCTTCGTACTACGCCACGGTCATATTATTTTGCTCAAGCTTGATGAACTCTACCTCCTTCATATGATGAATACTTTGAGGAAAATACTTATCATTGAACAGCTCTTGAAACTTCTTCCAAGACATTTTGAGTGAGGCAGGTTGAGTACGCTTTACAGATTCCCACCAGTAATCTATCTCTATTCGCAACATGAAGGTGGCAAAGGGAACTTTTTGCTCCTTGGAGCATCCCAAGACATCAAATATCTTGTTGATCTGCTTTATGCACGTCTCTGCCTTAAGAGGTTTTGGCTCTCCAAAAAACTCCGGTGGTCCCAGCTCCTTGAAATGCTTAGCAGTGACCGTCCGAGAGTTGTCAGTGTTTCCACCTGCATTTTGGACAGGAGCCGCTTTCGCCTGATATTGCATGAATTGCATAAAGCCTCTAAACATCCCATCATTCACCATTTCATCGGTGTTATTGTTTACATAAGGATTATTGTCTTCCTGTTGCACATTATCCTGGGTATTAATCTGTGGTG
This sequence comes from Panax ginseng, assembly GCA_020205605.1. Lineage (NCBI taxonomy): Eukaryota > Viridiplantae > Streptophyta > Magnoliopsida > Apiales > Araliaceae > Panax > Panax ginseng. Next base: position 42,969,257 of record CM035132.1, read on the forward strand.
ACTCAACGGTCTCATGTGCTTCATTGTTTATCTCAACATTTTCGGATGCCATTTTCAAATACTGTCACAAAATAAGGGTTAATTAACATATCACATATTATCCCTATACTCTGACCGATCAATTAAATACCAAATAAACTTAGGTAGGTCATACTAGCGAAGGAATTCCCCGTCTCCCCCCTCCTAGTTCTTGTCTCACATCTCAGCCAGGGATCATATCCCTAAGCTTTGATACCAACTGTGACGCCCCTAAAATAGGTATACATCACCCATCTTGAGTCGCCAAATACATGGTACAAAATTCAAATACAACTTAATTATACAACAGTCGTGTAAAATACGACAAAACATAATCTAAGAGTTTTAATAAGAATATTGTCATCTAGACAATATCCACACTCAATGGAGTCCTCATTACATTTATTATCACACTATTTAACAGAATAGTGAGGACTACTAATGCTATCATCTGGACCGTCACTCCATTCCCCGACTAGTCCCGACTACGTTCTCATTTCCTGAAGAGAACAATAAAAGAAAGGGTGAGCTCAACCAGCCCAGTAAGAAATATTATGACTAAGATAATGCAGAATAAATTAACATTAGTCTTCAACAATGTTAAACTGATAAAATACAATAGACATCAAGTTTAACTGCAGCGGAATAACCAATCCATTAGAAGAGTCAAGTAGAGCTTGATATCTACTATCTTCTATGATTTAAAATGTTTTCATCAATTTTTATCACTAAGACTCAACTTAATAAATAAACCACATCACCGAGTCATCCCTGCACTACGGGCCAAAGATATTCATTAAATCATCAATGGTCATGACTATACCGAATAATCCCTGGTCATAATCATACCAAAAACTGTCCATCAATGCACTACAGGCTATTGAGGACTTTTACCATATCATTTATAACATTACAGGTCATAATTATACCGAATAATCCCTGGTCATAATCATACCAAGTCCATCTATGCACGTAAGCCAAAGATGACTTTCATCGCAATATAAGCATGAGGATGATGACAATGACATAATAATTCAATAAAACAAGTTCAAGAATAAATTTTAAAGATTTATAAGTTAATTTATCTTGAAATCAATTACGCCCAAATTGTCAACATGATAATCTTTGCATTGTGGAGTAAAATTTAAGAATGCTCGTAAGAATATTTCCATGAAAAGATACTGGGATGAAGCGCAAATATCCGGGATATTCTACTAATTTCATGGAGTATAGAAGCCAAAACTTCAACCAAATGAGTATCATAGAATATATGTAACTGCAAATGAATTTTCACCCGCCATGCGAAAATCCACGTAGACAGATCATTTCCACAATTTAATAAGGAATAAATACGAAGGATCATTCACCATGCATGTGATAATCCACATATGCAAAGTTATTCCAATGTAATAATAAAGAATGGAACCAGTCATGCGTAATCCGCATGCAGGTGATATTTCAAAGTAATAATAAAGAATGGAATAACAAAGAATTTACCATGCATTCGACAGATCAGATATATAAAAGTTATTCCAATGTAATAATAAAGAATGGAATAACAAAGAATTCACCATATATGCGATAGATCCATGCAGAAAAGTTATTCCAATGAGAATAATAAAGAATGGAACCGTGTCTAGCGTAATCCGCATGAATAAGATATTTCAATGAGAATAATAAAGAATGGAATAATGGAAGAATTTCACCATGTATGCGGTGCTTGATAGATAGGTTATTCCAACATAATAATAAAGAATGGAATAATAGAAGAATTTCACCATGTATGCGGTACTTCGCATAGACAAGTTATTCCAACATAATAATAAAGAATGGAATAACAGAAGCTCTCTTCATGAATACGAAAGAAATAATACCCCTTACCTTAGAAAGAAACTGGATACTGGAGTAGAGAGGTAGCAGACTTCTCTTCTTCTTTCTCTCTATAATTTCTCTCTATAATAATTGCTCTATAGCTTTAGTGAATTGGTGAGAAATGAAGGAAGAATGAGCTTCTATTTATAGGAAAATATAGTTTCGATAATTGCACGTTTTGGGGCTCAAAATATTACAGTACAATACCTTCAACTTTTCTTTCATTTTTAATTTAGTCCTGCAAGTATTATCAAACTTGCACCACCTCCCCTAATAGTAAATAATGTGAATCAATAGTTTAATCATGTTAATCAATAGTTATAATCATGTGAATTAATAGCAATTAATTGCTCATTTATCCGGTTAATTACCCGACTGGTCAGTATAACTTCCAGACATCAATTAATATCAAAATAAATGTCAATTTCCACTAACACTAATAATTCCAACACAATGGAACTATCAATTTCATCTTTAACCAACACGAACTTATTCATCATTAATATTATAACTCACAATATTTAACAACCAGGTCGTTTCCAGGAAAGAGGGGCTTCCGATAAGGATTTCTCCTTATTGGGCCAAGTGATTAGATGACCAAACCTCTCTTTGATGTAACTTCTAGACATTGTAAATATTGCAATTTAATAATATGAATAACTTTGTTGTCTCAATTATTGATTTAATAATATATCATATAATGCGAGATAATATCGTGACAATAATCGAATCAATAATATGAGAGATATGATGCAAAGAATTATCGAAAGCAATAATTGAGTATAACCGAAAGTGACTTCTCACGTAAGCATCAATAATCAATCTGTGTGCTACTATGCAACCACGCCAGACATCGTATTTCTTTTACTTTGGGTAGTTCAACGGTTTAACAGTAAAGCTTTCGCCGTTATTTTTATAAAAGATAATTATGTCGCTTTTTAACTACGACAATACTTCCGTTAATAGGGGTCCCACAATGATTGTGCTTGGTCGCATTTAATATTCCTCGTTAAAACGAATATTCCCCAACCAATCGAATATTATATAACCACTTGCTTACTTTGCAAAATGTGTAAATATTACCCACAACTATAACATTATATTATATCCACACCATAATATTCAAAAATATATTTCGAGAGAAATATTTAATCTTTATTCATAAAAGTTGGGGACTTACAGGAGGGATGCAAATAATCAAATATATCCCATTGCTTGGGCAGTAGTAGAGGTTGAGAACACAGACAGCTGGACTTGGTTTTTGCATATTTTAATGGATGATCTAGGTTATCTTGGTGGAGGATATGGTCTCACAGTGATAATAAACCAACAAAAGGTACTTCACTTTATTTTATTTTGCATTTACTATATTATAAATGTTTGTTATATATAGCTAATGCAATCATGTTTCTGTGTAGGGTTTGGATAATGCAATCAAGATAATTATACCTCAAGCTGAACGTAGATGTTGTGCTAGACACATCTACGTAAACTGGAGGAAAATGAACAAAGGATTTGAGTTAAAAACTGCATTCTGGAAAATATCTAAGAGTTTAACTAGGAAGCATTACATGGATCAAATGGAAGAACTGAAACAGTTAAGTGTAGAGGCACATGAGCAGTTGTCAAAACAAGATGCAAAACAGTGGTGCAAATCTTTCTTCAGTGACATGTGCAAGTGTGATATCACCACCAACAATTTGTCAGAAACATTCAATGGTTGGATAGTTGCTACAAGACAAAAGCCTATAATTGAGATGCTTGAGGATATGAGAGAGCATATTATGGAGAGATTGATAAGAAACAAGACAATGATGTTGAGAAGTGATAATGTATTGCCTCCTAGAATTAGGAAAAAAATTAGAGGATGCAAAGAATGATAGTTTCTTGTATGAAGCTAAGTGGGATGGTTTTGAGGTGTATGAAGTGAAAAGGGATGGTGGACTTGAAGGTAGGATAGTAAGTTTGGTGAACAAGACTTGTGCTTGCAGAGCTTGGGATCTTGATGGTATCCCTTGTAGACATGAAGTTGCTGCCATTTATGAGCAAAGGGAGGAACCAGAGGAATATGTCTCTGTAATGCTTAAGAGAGATGCTTACTTGGCATCTTACCAGTTTCCATTGAAAGGTATAAATGGACCAGATCTGTGGGAACCTTTAGGCAAGGAGAAGTTATTATCCCCAAAACTTAAAGTGCTTCCTAGAAGGCCAAAAAAATAATGGATTAAAGATCTACATGAGGAACATAAGATAGGTGCAAGTGGAAGATTGTCAAAAAAAGGAATATTGATGACATTCCGGAGGTGCAATTAGATTGGTCATAATATGAGAACTTGCAAGAACACAGCAGTTCAAAAGCTTCAAAAGGAAAAAGGTAACTACAACTAACAGTCAAGATATAATTTTTTTTTACTTGATTTGCAAAGAAAACTAACATGCATCTTGTTAGTTCCCAGTAGGCACAATATAGATCTAGAAGGGGGGGTTGAATAGATCCTTTTTAATTTCAAATACTTTTCTCATTTATTTTGTATTGCTAATGATTTGGCATATGACAAAAATAAGAATCTTTTCAAGCACAGCTAAATAAGTAAAAGATCCCCTTCATTGATATATCCATAATCATACATACATTGTTCTTAGAGTTAGTTCAGTGGTAAGAAGTTAATACAAACATAGCAGTTATATCAGTTATAGCAGTTAAGTACATAATGTAAATAACATAAAGTAAAGGATTCAAGGGATTTTAAGTGGTTCATAGACTCAAGCTCCTAATCCACTCTTCTGCTTTCAACTAACAGGATTTCCACTAAGGAAGGGAAGCACCCTGAATCACTAAGATTCCTTCAAGGCCAGCAGCCTTGGGACTTTAGTTCACTAAGAACTCTTTAAGGCCAGCAGCCTTGGAACTTCTCTAGTTCCCTAGGAACTCTTCAAGCCTAGCAGGCTTGGAACTTCATTTAGTCCCTTCGGACAAGGACCCCTCAGGCCCTGGCTTCTTATTGAGGTTGTTGTTGGTGGTGCTGAGCTGCTAAGATGTCTTTAAGCTTGAATATCTTATGTACTTAGCAGTTTGGGGTGGTCCTCTTTGCATTCTGCTTCGAGTCTGAACCACATCTTTTTTGGTGCAGCTGATCTTCACTCTCTTTCTCGCTTCATCTCCATCGATGTCACCGTGCACCATCACCATCTGGATTTGCTAAGTCTCTCGAGCTTTTGGTAGACTTAAATCCGCACTTAGCAATCTCTGAACCCTTCTTGAATGTTTTACAGACATGATTCTGCATATGTTCTTTTCAGCCTTTGGTTCATGGTGATCTGTAGAGTGGCTCTCTTGATCTTCTTTGTACTCTGCCACTTTTCTGAATGCTATCTTTTTGTCCTTCTCGGCTCTCAGCTTAGCTGCCATCTTCAGTGGCATTCTCATCTTTGTTGAGTGAAGCTCTAGTCTATTTAAGTCCTTCTTCCAAGCTGCTTCACTTCCACCTTTGTAGTCTCGCTGTCACTGAGACTTGTTCTTGTTAATCTCTGGTGGAACTCGTAGAGTCAATAATAGCATTCCAACAACTCAACGATTCTGCAACTTAGCAATCATCATCACCTCTTGATCTTTGAAGCTCTGTTGATTTATACTCCTTCCCAATCTTTCTGTTGGAAAGTCGTCATTAAAAGCTTTTTGAATTGCTTCGCAGATCTCGAGTTATTTGGTGTAGACAGCAAATGTGATATGACATCCCCTTTTCTGACTTTCTAACACTGCAGTCTACTATTTTACCTACCCTGTCAGAGATATCACTTTAATGTCTCGGGAAGGTAGTCAACTTTATTTTCTCCTTCTAATTTCTTGATCAGAGGTTGTCCTTTCGCATCGATGCTCTTCAATAAGATTTGTTCGACCATCAATCTTCAGATTGAACCGTTGCCAATGCTTCAACTTTTAGACGACCAAACTCTACGATTCTAATGCATATCTTCTTGGACTTGATCGTAGTGTCTAGTTGACAGGTAGAGACAACACTACGATCTTGAAGATTGTTGATTAGATCTTTAATGTAGAACACCTCTTCCTTCTCTTGAGCAGTGCTTCAATATTTTTGTTTGCTTTGACTGTTCTTAGATACTGATGGCTTGACTCTTTGTTCTGGCCCCTTTTGAATAGCAAGACACTTCAGATTTGTGGTGTGTCCAGCTCACTTTCTCCTTGTGATCTCTCATTCACTTATCATCAATGGACTGACCCAATGCTTAATCACTTTAGCCTTCTTCTTCAGAGGCTGACCAGTATCTTTGTGTACACTCCATCAGTTCCTTCTTTTTTTGGCAAACACTACGATCTTGGTTGCTTTCAAGATCGTCGTCTTCTATTTACTTGACAACTACTGTACTTGCTGACTTTCCTTAGTCAGTTACTGAAGTCTTCTTCTGATCAACTTGTGGAAGACTTCATCTCGAATGGCTTCACAACTCAATCTGGATATTGATTGAGTTGGTGCTTAGATCTTCTGTTAGCTTACATGCAATTTGTTGAGTGCTCTCTGGTTTCCTTTAGGTGGGATGAATATTTATAGTACCAACCAGAGGCTTCGTTCCTTTGGATATTCTGGGAGTGCTCATTTGTTGAGAATCGTGTTTGCTCTACGATTCTGCCTAGACATTGTGAGCACATCTGTTGAAGTCTTAGTTCTACACTCTACAATTCAGCTTTGGTTGTGTAGACACTACGACTCTGAGATCAGATCTTGACACTCTACGATTTCTGTTGTTGTGCTTGTTGTCTTCATCTGATCTTGCTCGACTACGATCTCTGTCTCTGATATGATCAGTAGACTCTACGACTCTGAGTGTAGTCTATGATTCTTGACTTAGCTTCGACATCAGTAGACTCTATGACTCCGAGTGTAGTCTACGATTCTTGACTTAGCTTTGGCAGATGCTCGGTCAGCTCGTAGGCAGGCTGTCTCTACTATTCTGAACATGACTTCCTCCGTAGACTACGGCTCTGAGGAAGTTCTCCTCGACACACTACGATCCTTCATCGTCTCTCCTAGCAGTCTACGAACTCCGAGATCTACTATCTTGTAGACTATAATTTCTGGTGCAGTGCTCGACGATCAGACAAGCCTATCTATTACATCATAAGATCAACCTAACAAGCTTGATCTTTATATATTTATAGTCCTTGTACATTATTTCTTTTTAAGGACTTCACAAAGTTGTTTTGCTTATGTAGGATCAACCTAACATATTTGATCAATTCATTCTAAGTCCTTGTACATATGTTTCTATTCTCTATCAAGGGACTTTATAGCTTTTCTTAATGCAAGCATACTTGCATAATCATTCATATATATCATAATCAAATTATATATCAATAGGAATATCATTCACATGCTTGTTCCTGACACATCTGTTTAATTCTTTGAACTGCAGAAGATGGATCAGGTAGAGGAGCATCAAGTAGTGCAGAGAGAGGTGGAGATGTTACAGCTGCAGCAGGTGAAAGCGGCAGAGGAAGAAGAAGGGGTAGGCCCCCATGCACTGGAGATCAAGGAAGAGGAAGAGGTAGGCCACCAGGGAGAGGGAGAGGGAGAGTGGAGGTAGAAATGGGTTTGGTGTCTATATATCTGCAAGTGGGGAGTCTTATATATCAAGTGGGGCACAACATACTAGGGTAAATAATACCTCTGTTGTCTAGCATGTTTACTTTATTAAAGCATACATTACTAATTGTTTTTGTTTAATACTTTTTAGATTTCAACTGGTTCTAATGTAAGTCAAGAAAATCCTCACAATCAAAGACAAGGGAATACTCAAGGTTCAACATCCATGTCAGCCATGAGGCCATCTACATTCCAATCTAGGGGAAGAAATTGAATTTTTGCAAATCAACTAATCAATGGAAGGAATGCAAGACAGGATGCAAAGGCAAAATAGAAAGTTGTGGATATCTAGTTCAAGTTGTGCATGATGGGAATTATTAGTATTATAGGAGTTCAACCAATTAATTATTATGTAGTATTTGAATAGGGCTAAATACTCTAAGTTATGTTTTTGGTTTATGTTTTGGCAAGTGGTGCACATTATGTCAGCCACTAAGTTATGTAGTATTATGTTTTGGCAAACTATGACAACTTGGTTTAATTTATGCAAGTGGTGCACATTATGTATGACAGCTATGTGGCTTTGTCTATACATGTTGAACATAGTGCTTTAATGCAAAAGTCATTGTTTTTGGAAGTATTATTGTATTATTGTTGCTTTTAATATTATGCATCTGTTGGTGTTTGGTGTTAATGGAAATAACAGTTGTTTGCACTTTCCTCAAAAAATTAGTGTTATAACAATGCATCTGTTTGTTGCAGCAGTGCTTTGTGCACCTTTAACTTTGTAACTTGACTTGCACCATTCATTGCAAAATAATTTTTTTTCATCAATAAAACTCTTAACTGCAAAAAATTGCAAACTTTCACCATATTTCAAACTTTCAATCATTCATTGCAATGGAACTTGTTCTTTTATACATTCATTGCAAACTTTTTAATCATTCAATCTAAAAATTACAATCATTCATTGCAATTTAAAAATTACAATCATTCATTGCGAACTAAAAATTACAATCATTCATTGCAAACTTGTTCTTTTATACATTCATTGCAAACTTTTCATAGGTTAAAACAAACTTTCACCATTCATTGCAAACTAGTTCTTTTATACATAATTCAAACTATAAATTACAATCATTCACCACTATCATTCACGTACAGATGTCCTAATATGTATACAAATATCATGCCTAACAATATGGATTTAATTGAAGTGCTACACATTTTATCCTTCCTTCTCAACAATTCAATCACCTCTCTCAGTCTTCCAACCTCTTCACTTTGCTCTGCACATTCAATTTGAAGCTTTTCATTGCTTTTTTCCAATTCATTTATTTTTTCAGTGCCTCTCTCAATTTTATACTTCTTCCTTTTATTTCTAAATTCAGAGCACTTATCATAAGTTTCAACTCAGGTAAAACTTCTTTAGACCTTTTACAAATCTCTTGGTCATACCAACAAAAGAAGTTGTAGTGTTTGCTTGTCAATTTGTCCTGCATGGTTGATAAAAACCAATTCAAAACATAAATACAATTCCAGCACAAGTGTATTTTTATAGTACTTAGAGAATAAGAGTAAAACTCAGTCAACCAAAACTATATTACTATACCTTGCTCCATTGTGGACAACCAAAAAAACCTTCTTCCTGGAATGTAATGTAAGGGTATTGATATAGGATATATTTTAGGTTAATGTTTGTTTTATGTTAATTTGTTATGTTAATTTGTTGTTTGACCATTTTGCCCCATATTAAATCAGATTTGTTTATTTTATGATTAAAAAATTGTTTTTTTTGCCACACCAACTTCTTAAGGCCCCACACAATTAGCCACGTCAGCAATTTCTGACGTGGCATGTTCAATTTGTTGCAATTGGAAAAAATTAATAGTTTAATCATCTAATTGACAAAATTAAAAGGTGGATCACTGAAGTGGAATATGACCTATAGTTTAGGGTACTAATTCTTATTTAAGCCTTTAGAAATTGATTTTTTTTTTCATTAGTCTAAAATTTACAATCGAAGTTAAAGAAGAACGAAATAATATAGTTCCAAAAATAAGGGAAGAATTTATTATTATTATTATTATTATTATTATTATTATTATTATTATGGAGGAATCTAAGTTACAATGTTACAATCAAAAGCTAACAAAAGATAAAACTTAAAAGAGAGAAAATAGGAAATGGCTTACAATAGTAGTTGTTGATGGTGATTTGTGTGCAAACATGTTTTATAAGGTTCTAGATATTGAAACTCTCAAATACATTAATCCTCACCACATCCCTCAAAAAATTAAATTAAATAATTACCAAAAGTTTACTTTAATTTTACAACACTCCCCCTTAAAGTGAATTTTGGAAATAAATTCAAGCTCTGCACGAAGATTCTCAAATGGTCCCTTGGAGAGAGACTTTGTGAAGATATCTGCAATGTTGTCCTTGCTCAACACCTTCGATACATCAATTATTCCGTCAAGTACCTTATCACGAATGAAATAATGCTCGATCTCAATATGCTTTGTTATTTCGTGACACACCAGATTAGTAGCCAACTTTATAGCACTTTGATTGTCACCAAGAAGTTTTGAAGGTTTATGAATAGGTGAAAACTTATCCCCAACAACTCCACAAAACCAAGTGCATTCTTGAGCAGCAAGAATGAAAGCCTTATACTTCGCTTCAGTAGTAGAAAGCAAGACAGAGTCTTGCTTTTTACTACACCAAGAGACATGTGCCGAATCACAAGAAAACACATACCAGAGGTAGATTTTCGATCATCCAAATCACCTCCTACATCCGCATCCGTGAACCCAAGTAGAGAAAATTCAACCCCTATCTTATAGAGAAGTCTCATGTCATACGTAGAGTTCACATACTTCAATATCCACTTCGCCGCATCAAGGTGAGATTTATGTGGCTCTTGCAAACAGAAAATGAAATATCTGGTCTTGTAATAGTCAAATAAATTAGACTACCAACAAGAGCACGATAATGTCGGTGATCTGACAAAAGTTTACTTTCATCATACCTAATTTTAAAGTTAGGCTCAAGATAAGTGGAACAGTACTTGTTTTAATTTATTCCAAACCTGTCAATAAGCTTCTTGGCATAACCTTCCTGAGATGTAAAAATCTTATCCTTCACCTCTTTTCATTTCTAAGCGAAGAAAATGACTCAACTCTTCCCAAATCTTTCATCTAAAATTGAATATAGAGTTCAACCCAAAACTTTGCAACCTCTCGTTCATCGTTGTCGGTAATGATCATATCATCAACATATAGTAGAACAATCATGTGTAGTGATCCTTGCTTTTTTACAAATAAACTAGAATCTGAGTTAGAAGCAAAATAACCATAAAACTGTAAGTACTTGTCAATATTACCGTACCCCACCCTCGAAGCTTGTTTAAAGCCATAGAGAGCCCTCTTGAATTTTCACACATAATATGGGTGAGTTGGAGAAACATAGTCAAAGGGTTACTCGATATAGATTTCCTTATCAATCTCGCCATATAGGAAAACATTGTTTACATCAAGCTGACATAGCTTCTAACCAAGAGATATCGTCAAAGAGATCACAACCCTAACATGTCATTTTTGCAACCTAAAAGTCTCTTCATAATGTTCTCCATATACTTGAGAGAAACCTCTTGCAACAAGACTTGCTTTGAATCTATTAACGTTCCCATCTGTTTTCTTTTTTAATTTGTACACCCATTTACAAGACACCGACTGCACATCCTTGGGCTTTTGCACAAGATCCAAAATTTCATTTTTTATGAGTGTGAGCATCTCTTCATCCATGGCTTCCTCCCATTCTTTAACACCTTTTGCTTCATCAAAAGAAAAGGGCTCATTTTCATAAATAGGACCAACTCTAAAGTAATGATAAGTGCTTACCAGATTACTATCTCGATAACGAATCATCTTAACGACTTGCCTTCTGGACCTAATGTGAGACCCCAAATTTTATGAATAAAGATTTAAATTTTTTGAAATATTTTTTTTTGAATATTATGGTGTGGATTTGATATAATGTTATAGTTATGGGTAATATTTACAAATTTTGCAAAGTAAGCAAGTGGTTATATAATATTCGATTGGTCGGGGAATATTCGTTTTAACAGGAAATATTCGTACGACGGCACAATCATTAGTAGACCCCTATTAACGAAAGTATTATCGTAGTAGTAAGAAAAACGACATAATTATCTTTTATTAAAATAACTACGAAAGTGTTACCGTTAAAACCGTTGAACTACCCGGTAGTAAAGTATGCAAGAATCTGGCGTGGTTGCATAGAAGAGCACACGGTATTGGTTATTGATGCTTACGTGAAAAGTCACTTAGTTATACTCAATTATTGCTACAAGAATTGTTGATCATATCTCTCTATATTATTGATTCGATTATTGTCACAAAAGATTACCGGTATAATATGATATATTATTAAATCAATAATTGAGATGATAAAGTTATTCATATTATTAAATTGCAATATTTATAATATCTAGAAGTTCTGTCAAGGAGAAGTTTGGTCATCTAATTGCGCGCCAATAAGGAGAAATCCTTATCGAAAAGCCCCCTCTTTCCTGGGAACGACCTGGTTGTTAAATATTATGAATTATAATATTAATGATGAATTAGTTCGTGTTGATTAAAGATAAAATTGATAGTTCCATTGTGTTGGAATTATTAGTGTTAGTGGAAATCGACATTTATTTCGATATTAATTGATGTCTGGAAGTTTTACTGACCAGTCGGGTAATTAATCGGATAAATGTGGAATTAATTGCTATTAATTCACATGATTATAACTATTTGTTCACATGTGTGTACTATTGATTCACATTCATGTACTATTAGGGGAGTTAGTGCAAGATTGATAATACTTGCATGACTAAGTTAAAGATGGAGGTATAGATGGAGGTACTATACTGTTATTCGTATTTTCACATGATTATAACTATTAAATCACATGATTGAACTATTGATTCACATTATTTACTATTAGGGGAGGTGGTGCAAGTTTGATAATACTTGCAGGACTAAATTAAAAATGAAAGAAAAATTGGAGGTATTGTACTGTAATTTTTTGAGCCCCAAAACGTGCAATTATCGAAACTATATTTTTCTATAAATAGAAGTTCATTCTTCCTTCATTTCTCACCAATTCACTAAAGCTATAGAGCAATTATTATAGAGAGAAATTATAGAGAGAAAGAAGAAGAGAAGTCTCGCTACCTCTCTATTCCAAAGATCCACTTTTATTCTAAGGTAAGGGTATTATTTCTTTCAGATTCATGAAGAGAGCTTCGTTATTCCATTTTTATTATTATGTTGAATAACTTTGTCTACGCTAAGTACCGCATACATGGTGAAATTCTTTCATTATTCCATTCTTTATTATTCATTGGAATATCCTCGTCATGCGTATATTACGCATTTGATTGGTTCCATTATTTATTATTCTGTTAGAATAACACGTCTGTAAGGTTCATCGCATGCCCGGTGAATTTCTGTTGTTATTCCATTCTTTATTATTCATTTGAATATATCTGTTTTTCAGCGTACATTACGCATGACACCGGTTCCACTATTTATTATTCATTTGAATAACTCTGCATACATCAAGTACCGCATACATGGTGAAATTCTTTCATTATTCCATTCTTTATTATTCTATTGGAATATCCCATGTCGTGCGTATTACACATGACTGGTTCCATTATTTATTATTCATTGGAATAACTCCGTCGTGCGATCTATCGCATGTCCGGTGAATTTCGTTGTTATTCCATTCTTTATTATTCTCGTTGGAATATCCTCGCCTTCGTGCGTAATTTCGCATGAATTCGCTTTCCATTCGTTATTATTCGCTGAGAATAACTCGTCTGTCTTGATCTATCGCATTTATGGTGAATTCTTCGTTATTCCATTCTTTATTATTCTCATTGGAATAACTCGCCTATGTGGATTACCACATGCATGGTGAATGATCCTTTGTATTCATTCCTTATTAAATTGTGGAAATGATCCGCTCATGGATTACCGCATGGAGGCCAAAATCCATTTGCGTGTTCATATATTCTATTATACTCAGTTGGTTAAAGTTTTGGCTTTTATACTCCATGAAATTAGTAGAATATCCTGGATATTTGTGCTTCATCTAGTATCTTTTCATGGAAATATTCTTCTGAGCATTCTTGAATTTTACTCCGTAAAACAGTATCATGTTGACAATTTGGACGTTTTTGAGTTCAGGATAAATTAACTTATAAATCTTTAAAATTTAATTCTTGAACTTGTTTTATTGAATTATTATGTCATTGTCATCATCCTCATGTTTATATTATGTTGAAAGTCATCCATGGCCTATAGTGCATAGATGGACTTGGTATGATTATGACGAGAATTATTCTAAGATAGTCATGACCGTAATGTTACAAACGATGTGGTAAAAGTCCTCATTGGCCCGTAGTGCATTGATGGACGAGTTGTTGGCATGATCATGACCATTGATGAAAACACGAGTATCCTGGCCCATAGTGCATGGATAATTTGTGGTCGTGATACTAATGAATATCCTTGGCCGTAGTGCAGGGATGACTTGGTTTATTTAATAAGCTGAGACTCAGCGATAAAAGTGATGAAAAACCTTTTAAATCATAGAAGATAGTAGATTTTATTCTCTACTTGACTCTTCTAATGGATTGCTTGTTCCGCTGTAGTTAAACTTGATGTGTATTGTATTTTATCAGTTTAACATTGTTGAAGACTAATGATAATTTATTCTGCATTATCTTAGTCATAATATTTCTTACTGGTCTAGTTGAGCTCACCCTTTTGCTTTCATTGTTCTCTTCAGAAATGAGAACGTAGCGAGGACTAGTCGGGGAACGAGTGGCCAGTGCCTAGATGATAGCATTAGTAGTCCTCACTATTCTATGAAATAGTGTGATAATAAATGTATTGAGAACTTATTTTGAGTTTGAATACTGTCTAGAAGACAATATTTGTATTAAAACTCATAGATCATGTTATATATTTAAGATTGTATTTGTATTCTGTACCATGTATTTGGCGACTCAGAATAGGTGATGTATACCTATTTTGGGGGCGTCACACCGAATCATTCTTAGAGCATTTGTTTTTTCCAAGTTAACATTCTCCTCTTGCTCCACCTCGCGATAATTAACTTCGTTCCCCTTATCACCAGACTCCCTTAATTTTAAAAAAAAAGAGCTTTTAGACTTCACTGGTGATGATGGTGATGATGAAATACTAGAAGAGGCAAGAGCTGAAGAAGTCACTGGCAAGCTCATGGCAATTCTTTATGTTCTTCAATTGATGAAAGAGCACCAACAGAGACATCATCGAAGCTATAGTAAGAGGAGATTTCATCACACCACATCTCAAGAAACTTTACATTTACGAGTTTTAAGGTCCATGCATTTTCACCTTTTTTCCTTTCATCATAACCAAAGAAGATACATTTTCTTGCCTTGGCATCCAATTTAGATCTTTGTAAATCTGGAATATGAACATAGCAAACTGAACCAAAGACCTTGAAGTATTTCACATTGGGCTTTTCGTTATACATTCTCTCATATGAAGACTTCATATTAATCGGGCTGAGAGGGATCCGATTAATCACATAAGTTGCACAAGTCATACCCTTTGCCCATAGGACTTTGGGTAAATTTTTTGGCAAACAACCAACTCTTACATGTCTCGGTGAGATGCCAGATTTTCCTCTCTGCTATGTCATTTTGCTGAGAAGTGTCGGCATAAGTAAGCTGTCTCCGGATGCCATGCTTCGAGCAAAAGATATTGAACTCCTGAGAAGTATATTCTCTTCCATTATCGGTCCTCAACCACTTGATCTTCCCTTGGAGCTCACCTTCAACCTTCTCTTTAAATTCCATAAATCTGAAAATCACTTCATATTTTCTTTCCACAAATACACCAAAGTGAATCGAGTAAAATCATCATCACAGACTGAAAGTCCAATACTAATCTAGAAGGGGGGTTGAATATATTATTACAGGTTAAAAATTATATTAGGCCTTTTTGAATTTTTTAATAATTAATTTGCAGTTTTAGAAATTAGCATTCAAGATAGTAAAAATTCAATCACACAATGCACATAGATTTATTTGGTTCACAACATACACCCCTTGATATGTTGCTACGTCCAGTCTCAAGTCCCAACTTGGAACTTGAGATCCTATTACTATCTATAATAAAAACTCCTTCAACAGGCGGAGAAGCCTTTACAAAGTTTTATAGACAAACTTCCAACTGTTCTCAACTAATTTAGCTTGGACAGTAAGCTCCCTGCTCCCTCCTTAAGTTTAGTTGTACCTTATTTAGAGTTCAGTTCTATTCTATAATCTGGCCTTGAAACAACAGCCTCTTCCTCACCTTACAAGTACACTAGAGACCCAACTTCCCGCTGACCTCTCTAAGACTCTGATCTTGGTCGAAGAATTACTCAGTCTTTTTCACAAGTACATAAAATAAACTAACTCTGGCCTTTTCTCTTTTTACAAATAATTTTACTACAATATGCTTCTCAAATAAGCAGATAAGAATTTAGTACAGATGGATGCTTCTCAACTAAGCAGATATCAATTAAAGAGCAAATTTATAAAAATTCAAAAACTTTTATACTTAAGAAAATATGCTTCTTAGTAAACAGATAATAATTTATGTTTAGATCAAATGATGCTTCTGATTAAGCAAATATGTAAAATATGCACAATTATAAAAGTTTAAATAACTTTTATGTTTTTGAGAAATGCTTCTTAAATAAGCAGATAAGTCAATTTTAGTTTTAGCTCAAAAATGCTTTTGTTTAAGCAAATATATAATTTTAATACAATTTATAAAGAATTATTTACTCTTTAAAATAAAGAGTATTTTTCTATAGATTAAAAAGATTGGTTTCTCAGATATTCTTTAACAAATATTATATTTATGGTTTTTTATGTATCAATACTTGTATAAAAAGAATAAATCAATTCAAACAATATTTATCAAGTATAATAATTAAAACAATTAAGCACAACTGATATAAAAAATATTATTATTTAACTCAGATAATATATAACAATATTTTATCTATTATGTGATTTTATAAATAAAGTCACTTAGTACTATAAAGAATCGTACGGTTCGATTCCCTCACTTAAGAGGAATATCTCCGTAGCCTTGCGGCGTCTAAGTACGATAAAATCTATATTATCACAATTGATATTTATATAAATATTTTCAATAGATCACTACGATTTTTAAATCCGGTTCGGATGATTCCTCTTTTTGGAGGAATATCTCAGTGTCATTTTGAACTATCAAGTGTCATATCTATTTTATGATATTTATATAAAAAATATCAATAAAAGGTTACTGAAGACTATAAGGAATCATACGGTTCGAATTCCTCTCCGTAGATGTGTATCTCCGTAGTCTTGCGGCGCCCAAGTATCCTTTTATTTGATAAATAGATGAAATATAGATATATAAATTTGAGTATAACAATGTATATTTGTATATCTATAGATATAAAACAAGTAAGAAATAACTCAATAAAAGTTAAACTCAAATGACTTGTCTCAGTACTTGGACCAATTTTCTCTTCTAAAATAATCAGAATTTTTGTAAGAAGAGATATAAAGCTTTTAGAGAGAATGTAAGCAAGGAGAGTATGCTTTGCTTTTCACTGAATTGGTAAAAACCAAATGAATGAAATACTCCCTATTTATAGATTTTTGAAGTTGAGGGCAAAAAGGTAATTTGTGAAAACTGATTTTGAATACATGGTCCAGATGGTTATTTTTGAATTTAACGGTCCAGATGAAAAAGGATTTCACACGGAAGAACTTAATATTTCACTTACTTGGCATTTATTATTCATTTTGACCACATGTTGAAGCTACATGATTTTAAAAACAATTTGCCAACACACACGTTTTTATAGGATACATGCATGCATGCTCGGTTTATATATACACACATACACACACATAATATACACTTGTTTTATATATATATCATACACATGATATTTATATATATACTACACATGCATGCAAACCTATACTATACAAATATATATGTACACACGGTTTTATATATATATACTTTATATTATATTAATACACACATGAGGGTCAAAAATCGCATGTAAAAAAGAACTGGTAATCCCGGTTCTCGCTTATTAGGTGCAAATTGAGTTGTGACCTAAGTCTCTTGGAGGTGCAAATGCGCTCTAGAGGGTTGAAATTATTTGGGTCCCAAGGCTTATTTGGGCGCAGTTGTGCTCATGTAGTGCAAGATGTGACTGTTTTGACATCTTTTGGTAAAATAGCTATAATGTTTTCATACGAACTCCGATTGAGGCGATTCAGGATGATTCGGAAAGATAACGAGTAGAACTACAATTTTAGTTCTTTAATTTTTTCGATTTGAGGTCAGGAACAAGGGTAAAAATGACCATCTTTAGGACTAATATGTATTCGGAGGTAATCGGAAGGCGTCGGGTATGCACATATGCAAGTGTAGTGCTTCTGACGATAAAAGATGTTATTCTAAGTTATAAAACATGAATATTACTAAATATAATGATGTTTAACATTAATATATGATGTATTATATAAGTTGTATAACCATACTAAGTGTACGCAAGCGAGACGAGTTGGGCGTGCGACGAATGAACGTCAAAATGCCGCGACAAGTGTTAATGAACTTCAAATGTGTTTTAATTAAAATAAAATGAACATTATAAGATATGGAATGTGATTAATATAAAACCAATAAGGAGTCCTAGGAAACTTAAACACTTGAATGAACTTCGAGTTTGACTAAGAAGAAATATAGTATTGATTAATAAGTTATAATAGATTGAAACTCAACGTTGTAAGAGTTGAGAATGTGATTTGGATGGTAAAAGTCTTACGTTATATGTTAGTGAGTTTTTAGATTCGTGTTATGTGGTTGATTAATATGGTTAAATGTTAAGCTAAAGGTTATAACGTAACTAAGATGAGAGTTGAATCTGTGAGGATAATGTGTATGTAGCTAATTGATGTGATAATCCTAATGGTATGTGTAGGATATTGGAGTACGTGAGTTGTAATTGTATAGCTTACACAAGAGGCAAGTTCCCTAACCTTTGCCACTTTATTATTCAGCAAGGTTACTTTTCACTGTTATGTTATACTTATGTAAATTCTCTATTTCTAATCTCTTGTTTAACGATTTATTGTCATGCAAGTTCTTTAACCCTCATTTATTGTTGAACAAGTTAGTTAATCTTTGTTTCTTTATTCCAATCGAGATTACCTTGGTTATTCAAAATCTGTACTCATTTATTGTTGAGCAAGTTAGTTAATCTTTATCTCTTTATTCAAAGTCTGTATTATTATTTTAAGAAGTGTGTTTATTCAACTACTAATAACTGTTGTTTGATCTTCGTTCTTCAATATCATTGTACTATCTTACGTTATTGTACCGAACTCTAAGTTGCTTAGCGATTCTTTACCGATTCAACTAATCCTTAGTTGATGAATGTTCTAAACTCTAAATTACCCTTGAAGTCTACCCAAACCCAACTTTCTTTGGTTTGTTTATGTACTCACACAACTTTGAAAGCATGTTGTCAATGATAACATTTGTTCAACTTAGAAATTGTTAATACTCTAACCCTTATTGATTCATCGATATACCTTGTTCATGAAGATATTATAGTCAAACTCTTGAATAGTTAATGGTTCCTATCTGATTCAACCAGTACTTGGTTGATGAGCGTTCTAAAAATCTACACTTCCTTTGAAGTTAATTTCCAACCAAACTTCCTTTGGTTCGGAACCTGATAATCTAAGCTGAGATGAACAACCCTATATCAGGGGATTATTTTAGAGCTACACAATAGCCTTAAAATGTTTGCGCAATACATAGTACAAAGGGCTGATCACCTGGAGTACGGAATGATGGTCCATATAGTCATTTAGACTGTTAAAGGTTATAGTAGAAACACCTGTGAACCTAGGACATAGATGATGATTATGGTCTTTTAGACTGTTAAAGGTTCAAGTAGAAATACTTGGAAACCTAGAATAGAGTTCGTGGTCTTGTGACCCTCAGTGTATTCTTTGATGTTGTTATCTATTGTTAACTTAAACGTTCATTATTCCTTTGAACTCATAGCTGTTGAATTAAAGTTTATTGTTCCGGTAAGAACACTTTACCATTGGAAGCTCAGTTAATTGTCATTCATAAAATGTTATTGTATATTATCCTTCATGTGGGCAATTGTTTGCTCACTCTTGCACAAAACAATGCAGATGAAGTTAAGAAGTTTGAAGAGCTTTCTACAAGCAAGGGCAAGGACAAAGTGCTTGATTAGATGAAAATGTTTAATTTATATTTTATTTATGAAGCTTATGTAATAGATTTATTTATAAACATGTTTTAATTTTCCGTTGATGATTGTAATAAAGGTTAGATGACCTGGGATTTATTTGAGATTATGTAACCCTTTAATGGGAGATTTATTGTTTAAACTTTTGAGTTTAATTATATCCTTGGTTTATAGGTAATTAGTTATGATTTAATTGGACAGTGAACACCAAATCCGTGGGGATGAAGTGTCCGAATTTGGGCTTGTCACAAGTTGGTATCAAAGCTTTAGGTTATGAACCTTAGGTGGGGAAACCTTAGGCTATAACCTTCTAGGAGATTGAAAATATAGAGGTGATAAAATCTTATCGAGTTTTAAGGAATAAATTGAGGGAAATTCATTGAGGATAAAATGATAAAAGATTTTATGTGCTTATGTGTTAATGACTTATGTGCTTGCAAGTACTTAGGAGTAGCAAGTATTATACATACCAAGTTGTGGGGTTGTTAAAACTTTGTTGCCTGAATGATTGATGAAGGAAAATAGGAATTAGGATCCCTGAGAAGTTCATACAGTCTGAGTATGGTTTGTATTGGGAAAGCCATACCCGTTGTTTTCTGTTGTAGCACTTGGGTATGAGCTTGAGTTTGAACACGAGGATAAATTTGAGGTGAACAAGGTGAAGGATGAGTACGAGGAGGGGGACTTCTCAAATGAAGTGTATGGTCATAACATTGAGTTATAAAAAAAAGGGTCGAGAAATTAGAAGGTCAAGCCGTAAAGCACCAAGCCACGTTAGAGCAAGAAGATGTTGCGACTCAAGACCTTACTGTACAACATGCAGATGTAGAGCGTATATTAGCTCAGTCAGAATATTAAAGAGGGTAGTTATTAGCTAGGAATGAGATTTCACAAAAATGACTGGGGAAAGAAGTCAGCAAAGCGTGCGAGAGCTGAAGACGCGTGGGTGAAGGCTTCTAAACGTGTAGATTGTTTTGAAGACAAGTTGAAGAAGGCCAAGCGGATGATGAGACTTAGAATTAAGTATTATATTTTCTGTATAGGTTGAGATTTATCTTTGGTATGTGATGGATCATCAAGTGATCCTAAAATTTTATTATTACAGGATAAATAATATAAATAGCAGTGAGGCTATTTTGTGGTGTGGTGATGTAATAAATGAATAAATACATCATTATTTATTAAGATATATTATGTGTTATTTTAAAAGTGGTTGAGATAAGTTTGAAAATTTTAATGTGTGGATGAACGATGATCTAATAGTTCGAGTTTTAAACAGCAAGATGCCGCCTAGAAGAAGGAGACAACAACGTCAGCAGAGCCCCAAGGAATATGCATATAATAGGGAAGCTAACGCAAATCCAGTGCCACAAATGGTGAATTTTCTGGTGGGAGCACTGGCAAATCAACTGAATTTCTGGCTATACAATCAAATCTCGATGTTCCAACCAAATTCATTCACAACAGAGCTGGAAAGAACTATTGATGTAGACGGGGAAGGTAATACGCTGGCATTCAACCAAGAGCAGAGGGGAAAGAAGAATGAAGATGATAAGGTGGAAGGTATTTATATCGGTAACGCTTGGAAAAGAAAGTGGGACAATAATATTAACGTTGAAAATCAGCAAGGGAAGGAAAAGAAGAAGGTGGAGGCGTGTAGCAACTGCAGAAAGAAACATGTAGGTGTTTGTTTGAAGGGAAAAGGGTGTGCTTTAATTGTGGTTTGAAGGGCCACATTGCACCAAAATGTTCACGACCGAGGAATGGAGCCTGCTTCACGTGTGGATCGAAGGAGCACTTGGCTCGAGGGTGCCCAAAGAAAGCGGTAGGAAAAGCAAGTGGAAGAAGAGGGGGCAGTGGCAAACTAGTAATTGTAGAATCAGCTCCGCCGAGTCGACCAACCGAACAATCAACCAACATGACGATCCAGGAATTAATGCAAGGTATGGTTTCGATCAGTTATCTATACGGCTGCGTGTTATTTAATTCAAGTGCCACTTGTTAATTTATGCCTGATGAATTCGTTTAGAAACTAGATTCGCTTCGGGAAGAGTTAGACTATTCCCTAAATATGGAAAGTGTGAATATTGATTCTTTTAAGTTGATGTGTAGAATTTCTGTATTGGAATTAATATGGCACCTGTGATGTCTCTACCAGATAATACAGGAATGTTGTGTTGTATAGCGACGCATCCTATAATATACTAGGCTGAGCGACAAGGTCATTTCTTATGTATCGTGTCATTTAAAATTTTTATGTGAAAGGATATCTGACTCATGATTCGAAGCTAGAGCTAATAGTGGTTGCCCTGAGGATTTAACGATATTACTTTTGGATAGTAGTGTGAGATATAAACAAACCATAAGTGTCTAAAGTATATAGGGGTATTTAAGCGTGCGTTGAAGTGATAGCGGGAGTTGGTCAAGGATTGTGAATGCAAAATCCTAAATAAACATGGTAGCCGATGTCTTAAGAAAAAGGTAGTAGTTATTTTTGTTAACTATGCAAGATGGGTTCATAATAGAAATGAATAATTTGTGGTAGGAGGTAAGATATATGAAAAGTCAGAGGAGAAGTTGTTCAAGTGGAAATCCGTACAACTATGCTAGACAGAGTAAAAGAAGAGTAGCTCCAAGATGAGGATGTCAAATTTATAATCTATATTGAGGGATAGTTGAAAGTAGAAAGAAGAAACTAGGTTTCGCTAATGCTAGCAATTGAAAATGATGTTTTACATAAAATTTATATATTGAATCAACTAGGAAGCACGAAAATATATATTGCCTTCGATAATACTATTCGCGATTCACATCGAATTTTCAGAAAGGTTTGCAAGAACGTGTGGAACGCAATTAAAATAATCATGTCATATTGTTTGTAAATCGATTGTCAAACTAAAAGGAAATCAAGACATCGGAAGGCATGCTAAGAGCACAAGAAGTTTTCGATAATGTCATACGAGGAATCCGCATTGATCAAGTTATGGGCAAGTTAAGAATAAGTTAAGAGTAAGGTAATGTTAGGTGGGATTTCAATTGAGGACTCATATGGTAACTAAGTTGTACATACTTTTGTATGGGCAGAGGTTTTGTGCAGGTACTTGGTTTATCACATTGATAATCATTGGAATATCGGTATCGCGCTATCCATGTATATGTGGTGGAAAGGTGATTCTTTTCTCATGTATATATTGATAGCTAGATGATATTAGGTTTGGTTCTTAAAACTAAAGCATTCGTGACTCATAATCATATGGTATGTTTTGAACCCCTCAGCGAATGGACGCCTATAGTCTGACTAGGATAAGTTACTAAACTCAAATGATTATGGCAAGTTCCTGAAATTTCCAAAGTGTGGTAAGTTTGACGAACTATATTGGGTAAAAAGCGGTTATAGTATAGGAACCATTGATGAAGTTGAAAAGATGGTTTTGAGGTAGCCTTACCTCTATATTTTTAGAGCGCATTAGTAATGTTTTTCATGTTTCGGTGATATAATTAAACAAGCCCGACTGCAACCATGTGATGGTTACGAACCATTATTGTTGTTCTACTAGGAAATTACTATCTAGTTAATCGATAGAAAAAAACAAGTTCTCAGGAATAAAGTGTTAACTTCTGTGAAGGTGATATGGAGGAACCATAGTGTCGAAGAAGCTACGAGGGAACTCAAAAATAAGATGATGAAAAGTTATCCTGAGTTATTTGTATAATCTATGTCTTCGATTCTGGGGACAGAATCCTTATAAGGAGGGAAGAATGTAACGAATGAATTTATTGAGTTGTGATTCTGGGGACAGAATCCTTTTAAGGAGGGAAAGATGTAACGAACGAGAATTTTCTAATTAATTTTATTAATTTAAATATTTATTGAAGCAAATAAATATTTGAGTTGATTTATTTATTGAGATAAATAAATAGTCGATGAAGATATTGTGTAATAATTTAATTAGGAGATATATTAATTAAATTTATGTTTAGTGATTTTATAGCTTAAAGATTTAATTTAATAAGACGATTAAATTAAATGAATTATTAAATAATTATAATGTCGTTCTAATTTAATAATTAAATTAAAGATTTATTAATTTGCTAAAAAATTATATTTTATTATGGAAATCATAATTATATGGTAAATGATTAATTTGATTTAAGGGTTATATTAATTTAATTGTTTAAAGGTGTGACAAATAAACTATAGGATAAATAAATTATTAAAATAAGCTAAAATGGGATAATTGAGACTAGCCAAACATGGCCTTGTGTCTCTTGGTGTTTGTAATAAATTTGAACCCATTGGGTTTTTTACCCGAAAATTTAAGTTACAGATTATATTTTATATCGGTTTTTTTTTTTTTACGTATTATCACTTGTTTAAGCCTAAGTCTAAAGAGAGTAGAAAAACACGAGAGGAAGAGAGAAAAGAGAGTTTTGTGAATTTGTAAGCCAAAATGGAGAGCAAGAAGGAGAAGAAGAAGGAATCATCTTCTAACAAGGCTAAACAAGAATCGGGAGGTAAATAACCTAGTTTTTTCTTAGTTTGGGTGTTCTTGAGTTATCCTTTAAAATTGGAAATTTAGTTGGATGAGTTGCTAAATAGATGTTATATATATGTTGGAAGATGTTTAAAATCTGATAATTGTCATCTAGAAATGATTTTCAGAAATCAAATTCATATGAAACATGTTTTTAATGAATATTTGGGTTATATTCTTAGTTTATATGTTTTTGAGTTTTTTTTCATAGAGACTTTGATTTTTGTTGTATAATTTGATGAGATATGGTCTATATATGTTATTTGATGATTATAATCTGTTATATGTAGTTTACAAATGATTTTGGTGCATCAAGTTCATAGGTAGTCGTGATTGAAAAAAAGGAATTGGTTTTGGTTGAATATGTGTAAAATAGTTTACTTTGAAACCAAAAATTGGTGGTTGATTCATGTAATAAATTATAAGTTGATGATCATTTGTGTTAATACATTTAAAAACAAAAATAACGCAAGTTGAATGAATCAATTTGGTTAAGAAACGAATTCGTAGTGAATGAATTCGCTAAACATGTTAAAATATGAAATTTAGTATAAACATGAGTTTTAGGTCAAGATTTGGGTTAGTTAATGATTTTCTAAATAGTTCATTCTTTGGTATGTTGTAGTTCTATGAATTACGAATCCATAGAATCTAAAACGGACTAATTTGGATGTGTATAGGTTTAGTTATGAAGATTAGTAAGAGAAAAAAGGGTCAAAATCGCAAAGAACAAAGATGGCTGGTAATCCACCGTTTCGCTATTAGGTGCAAATTGAGTTGTGACCTAAGTCTCTTCGGGCACAGCTACGCTCTAGGGTGTAGCTGCGCTGGTCCCAAGGCTTATTTGGGCGCAGTTGCACTCATGTAGTGCTAGATGTGACTGTTTTGACATCTTTTGGTAAAACAGCTATAACGTTTTCATACGAACTCCGATTGAGGTGATTCAAGATGATTCGGAAAGATAACGAGTAGAACTACAATTTTAGTTCTTTAAGTTTTTCGATTTGAGGTCGGGAAGAGGGGTAACAATGACCATATTTAGGACTAATGTGTATTCGGAGGCAATCGGAAGGCGTCGGGCATGCACATATGCAAGTGTAGTGCTTCTGACGATAAAAGATGTTATTCTAAGTTATAAAACATGAATATTACTAAATATAATGATGTTTAACATTAATATATGATGTATTATATAAGTTGTATAAGCATACTAAGTGTATGCAAATGAGAGGCGAGTTAGGCGTCATGACGAATGAACGATCGTAAACGCGCGATAAGTGTTAATGAACTTAAAAAGTATTTTAATTAAAATAAAATGAACATTATAAGATATGGAATGTGATTAATATAAAACCAATAAGGAGTCCTAGGAAACTTAAACACTTGAATGAACTTCGAGTTTGACTAAGAAGAAATATAGTATTGATTAATAAGTTATAATAGATTGAAACTCAACGTTGTAAGAGTTGAGAATGTGATTTGGATGGTAAAAGTCTTACGTTATATGTTAGTGAGTTTTTAGATTCGTGTTATGTGGTTGATTAATATGGTTAAATGTTAAGCTAAAGGTTATAACGTAACTAAGATGAGAGTTGAATCTGTGAGGATAATGTGTATGTAGCTAATTGATGTGATAATCCTAATGGTATGTGTAGGATATTGGAGTACGTGAGTTGTAATTGTATAGCTTACGCAAGAGGCAAGTTCCCTAACCTTTGCCACTTTATTATTCAGCAAGGTTACTTTTCACTGTTATGTTATACTTATGTAAATTCTCTATTTCTAATCTCTTGTTTAACGATTTATTGTCATGCAAGTTCTTTAACCCTCATTTATTGTTGAACAAGTTAGTTAATCTTTGTTTCTTTATTCCAATCGAGATTACCTTGGTTATTCAAAATCTGTACTCATTTATTGTTGAGCAAGTTAGTTAATCTTTATCTCTTTATTCAAATGTCTGTATTATTATTTTAAGAAGTGTGTTTATTAAATTTACTAATAAAGCGTTGTTTGATCTTCGTTCTTCAATATCATTGTACTATCTTACGTTATTGTACCGAACTCTAAGTTGCTTAGCGATTCTTTACCGATTCAACTAATCCTTAGTTGATGAATGTTCTAAACTCTAAATTACCCTTGAAGTCTACCCAAACCCAACTTTCTTTGGTTTGTTTATGTACTCACACAACTTTGAAAGCATGTTGTCAATGATAACATTTGTTCAACTTAGAAATTGTTAATACTCTAACCCTTACTGATTCATCGATATACCTTGTTCATGAAGATATTATAGTTAAACCCTTGAATAGTTATTGGTTCCTATCTGATTCAACCAGTACTTGGTTGATGAGCGTTCTAAAAATTTAGACTTCCTTTGAAGTTAATTTCCAACCAAACTTCCTTTGGTTCGGAACCTGATAGTCTAAGCTGAGATGAACAACCCTATATTAGGGGATTATTTTAGAGCTACGTAATAGCATTAAAATGTTTGTGCAATACATAGTACAAAGGGCTGAAAGCTCAGTTAATTGTCATTCATAAAATGTTATTGTATACTATCCTTCTTGTGGGCAATTGTTTGCTTACTCTTGCACAAAACAATGCAGATGAAGTTAAGAAGTTTGAAGAGCTTTCTACAAGCAAGGGCAAGGACAAAGTGCTTGATTAGATGAAAATGTTTAATTTATATTTTATTTATGAAGCTTATGTAATAGAATTATTTATGAACATGTTTTAATTTTTCGTTGATGATTGTAATAAAGGTTAGATGACCTGGGATTTATTTGAGATTATATAACCCTTTAATGGGAGATTTATTATTTAAACTTTTGAGTTTAATTATATCCTTGGTTTATGGGTAGTTAGTTATGATTTAATTGGACAGTGAACACCAAATCTGTGGGGATGAAGTGTCCGGATTTGGGGGTGTCACAGGCACAAACATTGTTCTAAACTTAGTTGAGTAGTAAGTCACTTGTTATATGTAAATGAGCTCACACGTTGGAAATATTGTGTACAGGTAAATGTGCATATACACCTGAAGCTGCTCAGATTGGTCCATGTATTTGATTATCATATCAACAAGACCAATCCTTGTTCAATGTCAATCTTGCTGTTTGAAGACCAGGCTAGAAAGCTCAAGAGATGTCAACATAAAAGATTCAAACATCCACCAGCCTAAAAAGATGAAAAGGCCATACATGCTAAGCAATGCTTATTCAGAGAAGAAAGAAGAACTTCTCAACCACATACTTGGTCAAACTGCAGCTGGATGTAAATCTTATGAACTCAAGGATGTCAAAGAATTAGAGATGTTGACACTCTCTTAGCTTGTATCTTCAAGACCACGACTGATTAACTGAAGATCAACTGGAGCAACTGGCTGTCAGAAGCAAATGAGAAAACATGCACATCAATGCCTAAACTCAGTATATCTAAGATAAATGACTGTTAAGAAATCAACAGCAAAAAGGTACGGTTCCTCGCTAACATAGATATGAACATCATATTTTCACCTTACTCATGAACTATAACCGTTTTCCTTCAAATATTCATAATCTATCTAAAAGGGTGAAGAAAGAAAGTACACTAATGATAGGAACTCAAATGTCTATAAACTTTCTCTCCATCCAAGTTTTAGGTTGAAGATGATAAGTTGAAAGAGATCTGAAATGGTTTTAAGAGCCTCACAGGTCGATTGATTGTGAAGAAATCATTGCTGATGGGTTAATGTGCTTTGTACATCCTATGGTCTAAGTGTTTAATGACACACAGAGCATGATCAGATCTACAAGAGAATCTTGAAGATTCATAGAAACTGATCACCTCCATGAATCAACCAGATGCTAATAAATCGTAGAGCTGATTCTCACTCTGTGAACATTTAAACTCTGTGATCATAACTTAGCATATGATGAAACCATCAAGGAAAAGAGTGTTTTATTAAAATGACAGATTTCTCTCACACTCACCGCTATACATCTCAAAATGTATTATCTAAATGAAGTACCTACATGGATACGACTGATGGTGGTCAATGTGATGTTCATCCAAATATATGAGGAACAGGGGTTTAGTAACTAACCTAGCAGGACCCATCTAACCATGGGTACCAAAAATTAGAAATGAATAACCTGAAGGTACTTGGTCTATCTGACCACACTAAGGAATGCTAAAGCAAAAGACTTCAGTCAAGAAGAGTCAACCAGCAGAAGGCTTAGGACTGTTCAGAAATAATTCTGACAAAATTCTTATATGTCAAAGCCTGTCCTTGAAGACCTGTTGAGCTAATCTAAATGAAGCTCAAATGGTTGCATATCTTTATATGAAAGCAGGCCACTCAACCAGAGATGAAAATGGGTCTTAGATGCTCAAGCATACAAAACTTGTTCTCAAGGAAGCTCACATCAGAGGACCATCGAGCATCAAACATTAGGAACTTAGTATGGGAGCAGAACTTTTCGAGCACAAGCTAATAAAGAAGACTACGTTCGTAGTGCTATCAAAGGATCGTAGAATGATCAACCCTGAAGATGCTCATTTCTACGATATAAGAAGAATTAATGACTTCAGTCAGAAGGAGACATGCAGGGATGCTTGATTATGTACACAAGGGAAAAGGAATCACATCTCACTGAAAAGACAACATCAACCATGGGGGAGCAGTGATTTGTTAAGGAATAACAATACTGAAATGTTTTATGAAGCAATGTACCAGCTGCAGAGTCCCAAAACTTTGTGGCTGATGAACCAAATGAAGATCCATAGTCAATAGGAACGTCTCAAAACGTACTGTTGATAATATATCAACCACCCAATTCAAAATCGTGGAATACCTACAATCAAATATATGATCGTAGTGTAAAAGCAAGAAGACACCACGATCATAACAAATGCAATTATCTAAAGTTGATGAAGGGTCTCCTCACCAGAAAAGGTCAAAAGAGATATCAGTGCAAATTACTTCTAAAGTATTTCATCTGGAAAGCGCCTCAGGGACAAACCTGACCCTTAGCTCATTCTAAGAGGTTGGCCCTTTCTGAGCTACCTTAACCTAGAAGAAATGCTTAGTCAAGCTCATCTCAAGGACCAAGACAGTCAGCGATCGTAGAGTGAAGGTAAAAGTAAACTCAACGATCATAGAGCATCCTCAACAATCGTAGAAGTAGACTCGACGATCGCAGTCTTACAAGAGGATACTCTAGCTCATGAGAAGCTTTGGAAGAATATGACATTTGCTCAGTCATTCAAAATAAGGGAAGACAAGCTCGAATGATGGTTGGAAAGATGCCCTGCTAAAGGAAAGTACCCAAGGCTTCATAAAGCACCACAGTGGATGAGGTGTGGAGGTTCAAAATGAGAAGTAATGTCAAAACCATTCACTGCAACATCCTTCAGAGAATTGATCGTTGAGTCAACAAAGGAAAATGTAGAGTTAATAGCTGTCCTATCATGCTACTCTACGAATTAAAGAGGTCAAAGGTCAATCCACGTCAATCAAACGTCCATTCTTCTAAAAGAGACAGCTACCTGACAAGATATTGGGAAGTTACAGCTTGTTACTGGGTATCGTGCAACCAATGACTGGGTGACACATCACAGCATTTGCAGGGATAGAAGAAACTGCCTTAAAGACAAATTCAAAATCTACAAATAGTTGTTAGAAACTATCAAAACTTCTTCCCTCTCGTTTTCAAACCCTAAAAAGCCTGTTCACTTCCTGAATCCATTAACCCTCCAAATCCTTACCTAAAATCACAGTCAACTATTTCTCACAAGACTTCCTAAAACCAACACCCATATTCCTCGAACTCCTTAAATGGCAGATTGGCGAGTAATCACTGGCATTCAGCTAGGAACCAAGACGTTCGAAAAATCTGAGAAGAAGTTCAGGGATATTCTTGAACTTGTGAGGAAGGCCGGGTTCTCAGAATGTTTTAAGGAAAACACACGAATATATGGTGACCTGGTCAAGGAGTTTTATTCAAACGCAACCATAAATTCTGGAATCCTCTCCACCAAGGTTAAGGGTCAGATTCTGAAGCTAAACTCTTCTGACATCAATCAATGCTTAGGCCTTCCTGACCAAAATCTGAAAAGCTTGGAAGAGATCAACACAAAAAAAGCTAAGAAGATTATGCAGTATAAAAGAAACCCTAGTCTGAAGGACATGAAGAAAAAGGAGTTTCCTGAAGAATTCGAGTTCCTTGCTGAAATCGTGGTAAAATGTATCTTATGCAAAGACATGGCACATGATACTGTGATTGACCAACAGCTGAAGATCATGTCTGCCATAGTCTTGAAGGAACACATCAACTTTGGAGTTGTCCTGCTCGATCATATGTCTAAGTGGCTGGATAAGGAAGAGAAGAAAAGATTAACTGAAAAACCACTCACAAAGGTTTTTCATGGGAGATTCGTAAGTATCATCTTGAAGAAAAAGTTGAAGAATAAAATCAAAGATGATGATGGCGAAATTCTTAGTGTTCACAAGGTAATGTCTCCACAACTGTTCGTAAATTGGAAGAAAAACCCAAAGGAGAATAGAAGGTTAACTACAGCAAGAAGCAGCAGAAAGACCTCTGCAAAGAAGAAAAAGGCAAATGAGGAAGAAAGCTCTTAGTCTGGTGACTCGACTTCAGTTACTGCCACACCAGTAAGCAAGAAGCCTAAGAATATGAAGAATGCTAAGGCTTCGTCAAGCTATGTCCCCACTGATAAGAAAATACAAGAGGAAAAATCAGCATCAACTGCTGAAACCCAAAAAGAAGAAGAAGCAACAGACTGCTTCAAGAACCACCCAAGAAGAAAGCAAAAGGGATGAAGAAATCAGTCCCAGCTCCCCAGGAAAGTCCATCCAACCAAGAAGAACATGAAGAGTTTGAAGATGAGAAAGGAACTGAAAGTTCAAAGGTTGAATCCATGAAAGAGAAAGCCAAGGTTGTTGATGAAGGAGAGGAATGTGCAAGCCCTAAGGAGAAGTCTCAGAGCATCTACTCTGATGATAAAGAAAGGTTGCAGGTTGACACAACAATATCCTCTACAGCAAACACTCTAACAAACTCAAAGGATGTAGAGTCTGAGGAAGAAATACATGCCCCTACTATTGTTGAACATCAAACTAGCCTGTCTGATGATGTTAATGATAATGATTCTGAAGAAGAAGGACATGCCCCCACCAATGCTGAAAATCAAGAAAGTTCGTCTGTTGACTCAAAGATCTCAGAGTCTGAAGAAGAAGACGTATCTGATTCACCCATAACTGAATTCCCAAGAAGAAGAAGGAGTCACCGATTGATAGCTCAATTTGCCTCCAAAAGGAGAAGTGATCACTCTAATGCTGTCATTAAAATAAGTGATGATGAATCTGAATCACAAGAAGAAGATGCTGAAGATGGGACCAGAAATGAAGGGAATGAATCTCAGGAAGATAACGCTGAAGAAGGTTCTGAAAATGAAAATCGACAAGAAGGATTCACTGATAAATCCGATCAGAATGATTCAGGCTCAGAGAGAGAGGAACTGGAGAAGGATTCTGATTCTACACATCAAGAATCAGAAGAACTAGAATACTATCATGTTCTCTCTCCAGCTAGAATTAGCAGAAGAATTGTAGTGGAAGTCCTTGATGAGCCACTAGCAGAACCACCAGCAAGATGGATAAATCATGGAAATGAACAACTTCGAGTTGTAAGGATGACTACAGATGAAGTGCTTCATAACTGGAAAAATATGGAGTTAGACTGCACAACTATCTTTGTGCATAACTCAAGACCTTTTGATGAGGTGGTTCTTCCCATGGATGCCATGGTTAAAGGCACACACTAAGAGAGATGAAAGTTACTTCAGCTGGTGCTACTCTCAGTTTCCAAATTTGGAACTGGTATCACAAAACTTCCCTAGGGTTAAGAAGTTTGCAATCATGATGATCAACGACAAGCCCCACTACAAGATCTATCGACATGCTGAAAATCATTATATTCCTTATGATCGTAGGGTGGACTCTGATGGCAAAAGGAATTTGGCCAAGACACTGATCGTAGAATTTGTTCACTCTATCACTGATAATTATCAAGTCCAGAATCAGATGTCTCCATCTGCCCAAGCACAACTATCTAACATTCCTTCATCTTCAACCAGTGATTGGAACTCAACGATTCTTCAGATTCTCAACACCTTCAACAATCTGTCCAAAGATGAAAATCATAGTCCAATCTGAGGATCAACAAGAGACTGCCCAACCAGACAACCAAACTCCTATGCAGAAGGAGCTGATGAGAAATTCTGATGATCTGATTGAGAAGATGTCTCAAATCACAGAAGAATCTAAAAGACTGACAGCAACAACAGATAATTCAAATCAAAATAGATTTCAAGCTACTATGGCTGATATATCTCTCAAAATCAAAGAGAGAGATCACATCTATCTGAAGGCCATACATGATCAGAAAGTTGAAGCTCTACGAGCACAAGAGTCAAATGAAGAGAAACTCAAAATCCTCTCTGACAAGATTGACAACATGAATCAATCTTTCTCTATACAACTTGAGCTAAGTCAACAAGAAATCAAAAATGAAGTTGGAAACTCCTCCTACATGATGGAGCAGCTTATGTTCAATATGGAACAGCTCTCTCAACTGATTAATGACAAAAAGGGGGAGAAAGAGGCATAGAAAGAGGCAGTCAAGAAAGGGAAAGAAGAGCAGAAGGAAACAAAAGAAGAAGATAGCAAAAGAAGAAGTTGGGTCATCATCAAAGGGGGAGCTAAAGGATGATGAACCCGTATTTGCAAAGGCTGAGGGGGAGTCAGAGCAGCATACATCTGAGGGGGAGCATACAAAAGGATGATGAAGCCAATATCCCAGGATGAGCAAATGCAAAAAGATCAAACAGATGAATAGCACATCAACAGACATCCTAGAAGCATACATGGAGCCAAAGAGGTATATCTCTAACTAGTTAGGTATGTTCTGGATCCAGGATGTAAGATGTCATAGTATATTAAATTTCATATTATTATAAATGATATTCATGATTATCTGTTTTAGAAATACAGCAGCTCACTATATATAAGATTCATTCATAACATGCATATGCACTTATTTTTTTGTCATAATCAAATAAGGGGAGATTGTCAGGAATAAACATGTGAATGATATTCCTGTTTACATATGATTTGATTATGACATATATATATATATATATATATATATATATATATATATCTACGGATGAATATGCAAGTATGTTTGCATTAAGAAAAGCTGTAAAGTCCTTCGACAGATAATAGAAACATATGTACAAGGACTTAGAATGAATTGATCAAATGTGTTAGGTTGATCCTACATAAACAAAACAACTTTGTAAAGTCCTTGAAAAGAAATGATGTACAAGGACTATAAACATAGAAAGATCAAGCATGCTAGGTTGATCTTATGATGTAATAGATAGGCATTCGATCGTCGAGCACTACACTGTAAATCGTGATCCGCCGGAGAGTCGAAAAAACTAAAAAAAGCTATCAAAGGCGTAATCGTAGTTTGCAAGATAGTAGATCTCAGAGTTCATAGACTTCCAGGAGAGACGAGGAAGGATCGTAGTGTGTCAAGAAGAACTTCCTCAGGGCCGTAGTCTGACGAGGAAGTCGTGTTCAGAATCGTAGAGACAGCCTGCCTACGAGCCGACCGAGCATTTGCCAAAGTCAGTCAAGAATCGTAGACTACAATCAGAGGTGTAGAGTCTACTAATCATACCAGAGGCAGAGATCGTAGTCGAGCAAGATCAGATGAAGACAACAAACACAACGATAGAAGTCGTAGAGTGTCAAGATCTGATCACGGAGTCGTAGTGTCTGCACAGTCAAAGCTAAATCGTAGAGTGCAGGACTACGACCTCAACAGATGTGCTCACAATGCCAAGACAGAATCGTAGAGAAAATACGATTCTCAACAAATGTGAACTCCCAGAATATCCAAAGGAATGAAGCCTCTAGTTGTCACTGCATAGATACGTCCCACCTGATGGAAACCAGAGAGCACTCAACGAATGACATGCAAGCTAACATAAGATCTAAGCACCAACCCAATCAACATCAAGATTGAGTTATGAAGCCATTTGAAAGGAAGTCTTCCACAAGATGATCATAAGAAGACTTTAATAGCTGACTAAGGAATGTCAGCTTGTGCAGTAGCTGTCAAGTGGAAAGATGACAACGATCTTGGAAGTAACCAGGATCGTAGTGTTTGCCAATCTAAGAAGGAACTGATGGAGTACACATCGAGATCTTTGGTCGACCTCTCGAATAACAAGGCTAAAGTGATTAAGCATTGGGTCGGTCCATTGATAATAAGTGAACGGGAGATCACAAGGAGAAAGCGAGCTGGACACGCCATAAATCTGAAGTGTCTTGTTATTCAGAAGAGGCCAGAGCAAGGAATCGAGCCATCAGTATCTGAGAATAGTCGAGGCAAACAGAAGTGATGAAGCACTACATAAAAAGAGGAAGAGGTGTTCTACCCTAAGGAACAAGTGAACACTCCTCAAGATCGTAATGTTGTTTCTACAAGTCAACAAGACACTACGATCAAGTCCATGAAGACATGCATCAGAATCGTAGAGTTTGAATAGCTGAAGACTGAAGCATTGGCAACGGTTCAATCTGAAGGGTAATATTCGGACAAGAGCTTTTTGAGAGCATCGATGCAAGGACAACCTCTGATCGAGAAATCAGAAGGGTGAAATAAAGTCGTCGACCTGCCCAAGATATTAAAGTGACATATCTAACAGAGTTGGTGAAACAGCAGACTGTAGTGTCAGGAAGTCAAAAAAAGATGTCATGTCACATCTGCAGTCTGTACTAAATAACTCTAGATGGCAGCCAAGCTGAGAGCCGAGAAGGCCAAGAAGATAACATTCAGAAGAGTGACTGAGTACAAAGAAGATCAAGAGAGCCACTCTACGAATCACCATGAACCGAAAACTGAAACTGAACGAGTGCAGAACCATGTCTGCAAAACATTCAAGAAGGGTTCAGGGATTGCTAAGTGCCAGACGAAGTCTACTAAAAGCACAGAGACTTAGCAAACCCAGATGGTGATGGTGCACAGCTGATACCATATGAAAATGAGCAGAAAAGAGAAAAGATCAACTGCACCAAAGAAGATGTGGTCCGGACTTGAAGCTAAAGGCAAAGAGGATCACACTAAGCTGCTAAGTACAAAAGATGTTCAGAGCCTAAAGACATCTTAGCAGCTCAGCACCAACAACAACTACAACTACTACAACAAGAAGAAGCCGGGGCTGAGGGTCCTTGTCGGGAGGGACTAAATGAAGTTCCAAGCTCTTTGGCTTGAAGAGTTCTAGGAACTAGAAAAGTTCCAAGGTCATTGGCCTTGAAGAGTTCTTAGTGAATCAAGTCCCAAGGTCAGCTTGGCCTTAAAGGAATCTTAGTGATTCAAGGTCCTGCCCTTCCTTAGTGGAAATCCTGCTAATTCAAAGCGGAAGAGTGGATTAAGAGCTTAAGTCTCTGAACCACTTAAAACCCTTGTGTCTTTTATTTTATGTCATTTACATTATGTACATTAAGCGCTATAAGCTGCTATGTATGTTTTAAGCGCTACTATCATCAAGTAACTCTACGAACAATGTATGTGTGATTATGAATATATCAATGAAGGGGATCTTTTACTTATTCCGATGTGCTTAAAAAGATTCTTAAGTTTGTCATGAGCTACTTAATGAGCAATACAACTTAATAGAGAAAAAGTATTTTGAAATTCTAAGGATCTATTCAACCCCCCCCCCCCCTCCCCCCCTTCTAGATCTATATTGTGCCTATTGGGAACTAACAATGTTCACTAGAAGAAGGATTGCCATCATCTCTTATTTTCATTGGAAATATATTTTCAAAAAATTCGGCATCCTTTGTTTCCAAAATTGAATTGTTTTGATAATTATTAGTTGCATCTTTAATTACCAAAAATCTATAAGCAGCACTATTAGAAGCATATCCAATAAAAATGCAATCCATTGTTTTAGGTCCAATTTTATTCCTTTTAAATTCCAGTATAGCTATTTTAGCTAAACACCCCCACACTTTAAGATACCCCAAATTAGGTGCATGTTTTTTCCATAAATGATATGGTGTAGAGTCTATCTTTTTATGTGTAACTCTATTTAAAATATGATTTGTAGAAAGGCAAGCTTCTCCCCACATATTAGAAGGTAAACCAGAACTAATTAACATAACATTCATCATATCTTTAAGTGTTCTATTTTTTCTTTTTGTGACTCCATTAGACTGTGGAGAATAAGGAGGAGAAGTTTCATGTATTATTCCATTTAGTTCACAAATTTTTTTAAGACTTCCTGAATCATATTCAGCTCCACGATCAGATCTAAGTCTTTTAATTTTTTTTTTCTAACTTATTTTCAACTTCCGCTTTATATTTAATAAACATTTCTTCCGCTTCATCTTTAGAGGAAAGTAGATAAATTTGAGTATATCTAGACATATCATCTACAAAAGAAATATAATATTTCTTACCACCTCTACTCGTAGTATTTTTAAAATCAGCTAGAGCACTGTGAATTAACTCAAGTAGTTCAGTTTGTCTTTCGACACTTTTAAAAGGTTTTTTAGCATGTTTTGCTTCTACACAAATTTCGCATTTGTTAAACTCGGTATTTGCAAGATTAGGTATAAGCTCAAGTTGTTTCAATTTTTTAATAGAAGCCACATTCACATGTCCTAATCTAGCATGCCACATATCTAAAGATTTAACAATATAAGCAAAAGAAGCATTCTTATTATTCAATTCAGTAGAAGCATCAAGTACAAATAAACCCCCATTACAAAAACATTTTCCAACAAATTCCCCATTACTAGTAAGTACAAGTTTATCAGAATCAAACACAAGTTTAACGCCAGCTTTATTCAACAAAGACTCGGACACAAGATTCCTACGAATATCGGGCACATGAAGTACATCTTGTAGGGTAATTGTTTTTCCAAAAGTTAATTTTAGTAAGACTTTTCCTTTTCCCGCAACATTGGTGGCTCGAGAATCCCCCATAAATACTTTTTCTCCATTAGTCATATTTTTCGTAGTTGAGGATTACGTCTCTATTTGCGCAAATGTGTCTAGTGGCCCCGGTATCTACTACCCATTCCGTGAAGTTGTCAACAAGGTTTACTTCCGAGACAACTGCAACAATAACATCATCGGATTCAACCAAGTTCACTTGGGGCTTAGGCTGACAGTTATTATTTTTGTTATCTTGCCCCTTGCAAAAATGACACTTCATGGCAATATGGCCAGGTTTGCCACATACGAAGCAAGGACCTTTAGTGAAAGGTTATCCTTTCTTCCCATTGATTTTTGATTTTTCCCTTTGTGGTTTTTGGACTGATAATTTTGGCTCTTCCATTGTGGCTTTTGTTCTACGAGATTAGCTTTGACTGTATGACTTGAAACTACATCTCCTCTTTCTTTAACCCTGTTTTGTTCTTCAATATGGATGTGAGCTACTAATTCCTGCATAGTGAAATCCTTAGTTTCATGTTTAAGGTTCATCTTATAATTTTTCCATGAGGGTGGTAATTTTTCGATAAGTACAGCAACTTGAAAATTCTCACATATTTTCATTCCTTCCCCAATGACTTCCCCCACAATTGTCTGGTATGTATGAACTTGATCTATAACAGATTTTCCATCTTGCATCTTAAAATCTAAAAATTTCCCCGCCACATATTTCTTAAGGCCAGAGTTTTCAACAACATATTTAGATTTTAAGGCTTCCCAAATCTTCTTAGCACTTTCATACGGATAATAAATCTCAAACAACGGATTAGACAAGTAATGCAACAAGTATCTATGACACGTACGATTATCCTTAACATAATCCCTTTTTGTAGACTTATCAGAATCGAATTTTTCAACAATTTCAATAGCAGCAGGAGTAACATCACTAACAGGAGCATCCATATATAACACATATTCCAAATTCATGGTTTCTAAATAAAACAGTACATCTTCAGACCATCTCTTAAAATTAGTACCATCAAAACGTTCAATTTTAGAAAAGTCCAAGGCAGTTTTCATCATCTTGTTAATAAACCGTGATTCACTTTTTAGATTGTTGGAATATTGAGCAGAATTAACAAGACGAGCAATAGAGTAAATTGGATCAACTTAGCTGGTATATGAAGAAAGTCGAGGCGTAGCAAAGCTACTGTTCTAAAAAGTGATTCCGCTCTCACTGGTTATAAACCTCGGTACAGGTGAGCTCCACGGCTTTCACCCTCCAGGATTCAACGAAAAAGCCTCAATTGCGTGTACTCGCAGAAGAAGGTTGTGGACTTGTCTTTGTGGATTTAAGCAAAACAGTGAGCTACCTGGGTGCACCCGTGAAGAATAATCGACCAGATTGGCACCCCCCCCCCCTTCGCGGACGTATCGCGCACACACACGCACTAAGGTTTTCTGGCCAAAAGTCCAAGAACCAAGCTTGGCCTAGCCCAATTCCTTAGTCATCCTT
The DNA here is from genome assembly GCA_020205605.1 of Panax ginseng. Taxonomy (NCBI): domain Eukaryota; kingdom Viridiplantae; phylum Streptophyta; class Magnoliopsida; order Apiales; family Araliaceae; genus Panax; species Panax ginseng. Next base: position 43,008,246 of record CM035132.1, read on the forward strand.
ATGTGCGCGAGCCCAGCCCTTTTTCCCAATCAAGTTACTAAGCCCATAACAATAAGTGCTAATATGTACCATGAGAGTTCCCAAAATAGCCAATGTGAGACTTTGATAAAATCAAAAGTTTGAAGCATAACCAACACCATCAACAAAATTTTTATTCACCATGACTTTTAACTTATCCATATTTAGGTTCCTTGTCTAGCATGCCAAAGAGAAGCATTATCATTTGTACTCATTTTATCAACATAAGAAGTTAGGGCAGATAAAACAAATAAATCTTTAACTCTCTTATCGGTGTGGACGACATCCCCTTCTACCTTAGACACATTCCCAAAAAATTTTACCTCATTAGTCCTGAACAAAACATTGTGACCAGAATCCACCGCATTAGCCACCGAAAAGAGATTCTTTTTCATCCCCACCATATAATACATACTCTTTAGAGTGATAGAATCACCATTGTTGTTAAAGGTGACGGTACCTTCCTTCTCTACCGGATGAACTGTATTATCTGCAGTGATAATAGCCTCATTACCTTCGTAATTTTAAAGACAAGAGAACTTAGTGTTGTCCCCGGTAAGATGATGACCACAACCGGAGTCCACGATCCAATTTTCCTTGAAGTTAATGGTAGCACAAGCATTAACTGAGGTAGTTTCCGCCGAGAAACAACTATACCCCAATTTTTTTTGACCTCACCATTTTTATCAGTTACATTGCCACCTTTTAGCTTCACTCGATAATTTTTTCTGGTGTGCTCAGTCTTATGACAACGGTAGCATTTGATACTGCTTTTGTTACCATTCTCTATCCTTGATGGCTCTCCATCTCCATCTTTCCTTTTCTCTTTCTCTTTCTCCTTTCTATATAATTTCTTCTTTTCGGAGAACAAGACATCACCTTGAGAAGACAAAGAAATCGTCGCCATCTGTTGCACTAGACTCTTGAGAAGAGAGAAGATTCTTAAACTCAACAAGGGATGACTCTTGAGCTCACCTTTGAATAGAGATGACAAAAAGAATGTACTCCTTTTTCAATCCACGAATAATATTCTGTTTCATCCGCACTTCCGAGATAGGTTCAACCGAATCAAGAGAAGAAATTTCTAAACAAAGATTTTTTAATTTTCAAGAAAAATTGAGAAATAGAGATATCACCTTTAGTATTCGCCAACTCATTATCCAAATATTATAGTTGGGCAACATTCTTCTTGTTGAACAACCCATTAAGGGTATTCCATATCTCGGACGCCGACTTACACTCAACTATATAATCAAACAAATCATGATAGATGAATCTCTTTAACACGAACTCCGCCTTTGCATAATTAGAAGTTATGCACTTCTTTATAACATTGACATTATCTTTCTTAAGTATAAGAGCCACCTTATCATCTCCACTAACAATCTCCCACAAGTCTTCTCCAAGAGGATAAGACTCCATACATTACCTCCATACCTAATAGTTAAGATTAATTGAGTACCTCAATCCCAAGGCCAATAACCCTTCTACTTGAATCCACTTTTGAAATGCCAACGAACTTCATCAAGATTACTTTGATAAGATTTTAACTTAACACTTTTATAGATTGATACTATGTGAAGAAAAACAAATCCCAAATTTTAAAAATTGCTTTCTTAAAATAGTGAACAATAAATTTCCAGTAACCCAAGACTTGCAATCGAAATTGAAGAACAAAGAAATTAAAATATAGCTCCAAAAATGAGGGAAGAATTTATTATTATTATTATTATTATTATTATGAAGGAATCTAAATTTCAAGCTTACAAAACAAAACTTACAAGAGAGTAAAAACAAACTTGCAATGGTAGTTGTTGGTAATTTGTGTTTGTGTTAGTTTGGTGATTTGGGGTGGTGGGGGAGTATATTTACAAATTACAAGTGACTAGAGAAGGGTTTAGAAACTCAAGGTAGGTGGAAATTTGAAAAGTTTAAAAATTCTAACTTATTGGAAGAAAAGAAAGTTTTTAGATGTTGTGGAAGGCTCAAAAAGGATACCAAGTGCAAACATGTTCTACAAAGTTCTAGATATTGAAACTCTCAAATACATTAATTCTCACCACATCCCTCAAAAATTAAATTAAATAATTACCAAAAATTTACTTTAAATTTTTAACATAAACAACCTAAACAATATTTTAGAAACTGAAAAGCCTAAAAACAAAAATGTTTTATACAGTTTGAGCTTTGTTTCGTAGCATACCAAAAAAAAAAGAAAAAATGAAGAAAGATGAAATAATATAAGCAACACAATTTAATCATTTAAGTAGGATTCCCTTTTCCCTATATACATCAAATACACTCTATACCCTTTCTGATATTGGAGTTCAATGATCAAATATTCAGTACCTTTTCAACATACTTCTGATGCGAACAAAATACCAGGTCTTTAGCAGTGTTTTGTGCCTTTTCCAGCCATCGAAGTACCTCCCAATCACCTTCTTATAACTAAGCCTCTTGTGCATCACATTCCAGTACTCGACAATATTTGGCCGGCTACTTATGTACTCATCTTCTAAGTTTAAGACCACTAATCGAGCTAGCAATGGAATGAGCATTACATCTGCTAAAGTGAACTCTTCCCCTGCTAAATATGATGTTTCACTCAATTTTGTTTCCACTTCATCGAGAAGCCTTGCTAGATGTTCTTCACTCCGTTTCAAAACTTCAGGGTTTCTCAACTTTTCTTCTGTTTCGTATGCTTCTCTTAGCTTGCTATGATATGAACTTGCCAGATCAGGAGCCTCGGCCATACGAGCTATTATTACTCGCCTTATGAATTTTGAAACAAACAGGCGATAATTCTCAGGTACATGGGACAATGTGAAATACTTGGGGTTCCACTCTTGTATTTTATGCATCCATTGAACAACTTCTATACCACTAGGGATGAAGTTTTCGCCACTTGAAGAGACTCCTGCAATTCTTTCTATATACCTGAAGATTTCAAATCACTGAGAGATTCTTTTTTTTTTTTTAACTCAGAATTTTGAAAGTAATTTCAGGGATATAAGGCTTCTTATTCCCCGTGAAATAAGATTGAAACAACTCCTACTATCCAGAACTAATTCGGGGACTAATAAATCTTATAGTGAATACAAGAAGTTTGGAAGAACCACAATTTTGGAGGTTTAAAAGTATGCACCCTTTGCTTTTCATTTTTCAAGCCAATCTTCTGTTATGTGTGTGTGTGTGTGTGTGTGTGTGCATGAAGTTTTGTAAAGTCTGTTTGAGCTTGAAGTTGCTTCAAAACACAGATTAAAATAATTAAATAACAATAATTGAAAGGCAGGTAAAGGATGAGACGTACTGAATAATCTCTATAGTGTTGAATATAATGTGGGAACCATTTTGGAACACGGGGAGTTTGGCAGTTGGATTCATCCTGAAGAAAGATACATCCATATTTTTGCCAGTTATGGGATTGACATGGTATGACGTGTAATCAATCGCCCTTTCTTCCAAAGCAAGCCTCACCTTCTGGCTGTCCAATGAATATGGATGATGATACAGCTGCATGATCTAATCAACATCAGCTATTCAGATTATTCTTGGTAGAAAAAGTTGAATCTTTCAGATCAACTTTGAACATCAACTACACGGAGCTGTAGAAGAACAACAGCAATCAACGTTGCCACCTGCATTTCAGAAAAGGGATATGAAACCTTCCATAATCATTATAAACAAAGAAAAAAAATAAAGAAAGAAAGACGTTCTCAATGGAAACAAATATTTCAGACAAAAATTGTAGGGTAGTGACATATCACAATATATAAACATATATATAAGAATAAAATTGCTAGCTGCATGAACTTCTATTCATAGTATCACCGTCTTTATAACGTTATAAAGTACAAAGAAATTAAATTATGCTCATAGAGCTCAACATCTTTCGTGAGTACCATATATGGTTGATGGCATGCTTATTCTTGTATAGGAACAGTAACTATATTATCATATCACGTTGGTGGTTGTATATACTAATCATTCAAAACTACCAATATTATCTCAAATAAGATACCAAGATAAGATAAAATTATTAGTAATAGCACACGTCAACATTAGGAATCATCAGCCCTCAAATTAAGCTAATAAACATGTACAGACACACATTGACCTGGAGGGGTGAAAAGTGACATATTATTGAAATAATCCTCAATTAATAGATTATTTGCTTGCAATAAATGTACAAATGTTTGTATTATTAGGTCCAAGATAAGCTACTTGATCCTTTAACGATAATGACTGTTGGATATGAAAGGTACAAAGCATATCTTCCACTCTTTAATGGCAGTGCAAAAGTTAGGTTGAGCATAAAAGTATATCCCAATGCAACCAATTTTTCTGATTATTATTCCTACTTTCAAATTAAGCTGCTAAAAGCTTCTTTACCGCATTCTTGGGTTTAAAGGAGAGAGATTTAATATTATTCTTATCATTGATTAGGTGTCCTGTGCACATAAAAGTGATTTGGATTCCAAAAAAAATAGTGTAAAAATGTTACCGAACTAAGGAATATAAGTTATATAAAGTAACAAATAGTATGATTTTTATTTTTTTTAGCAAGTAATATTGGATTCACAGTATAGAGATTGGATCCAGCAACCTTGAGATGAAATATTTACTTATCCAGGTATAGCTCTGATAGGTTCACATATTGTAGGCTGAACCGTCCCTTATGTAGAACCTTTTTAAATCATGTTTTCACATTCATAGCAGCAGCTAAAATAAAACTCTTATCATGCTAGCCCAAACGCATGCTTGTAACCAAGAGCAAGATTAACAAAAAGTAAATGAACAAGAAGCTCAATAAAGGATCGACGTGGTCCCAATAAAAGAAACTCTATTATTAGAATATCGACATATTAGCACATCCATAAGAAGAGAAATTTGGAAGTCATTCAATCAAAAACACAAACACAATTTAGCAACCACACATCCATAATTGCAAGTAAACTATTGTTGACAAGAAATGACCACCTGCTTTGCTCACAGAATCTCTAAATGATACTCCCTCTGTTCCAAACTTAAGACATTTTCAAACTCAAAATTGACATAGATTTTTTTAATTTTAGTCAATACAATGATGAATAATGTAAATTATCTAAAAAGTACTACTCATTGTAAGATTTATTATTTCATAATTAATTGAGTTTCAGAAGCCAATAATGATATCATAATTTGGAACGGAGGAATTATTTACAATCAAATGCCTCTTACTAGTGCATATCAACCTTTAATTTCTGAAAGCTCAAGTTCATAAAGTTCCACAAGTGCCTCCTTAAATGATAATGGCCGGAAATCCAAGCCCAGATAAGTACAGAAAGAACCCAACATTTAAATTTGCAGCATATTTCACTTCAGCGTGAACCGAGGTGATAATTACTTGTAGTGTTAAGCAAAAACTGCAAACTCAAATCAATTCAAACCAAAATTCTTTCAAATCATATAGAATTACACCAAATTAAAATATAACATACACAAAACAAAATTAATCCCTTCATAACCATCAAAATAAATAAAAACTCAAACAATCAAAATCCCTTTTGCATCATAGTTCAACTCAATCTGCAGAAACTAATTCTGAAGAAACAAGCATAAATAACACATGTTCTACGAAACTAAGCAAAAGATAATACGAGGAACAATACTTGGTTACCAATAACAAACCCACAAATAAACTGAAACCAAAAAGTGAGCTTTATGAGACATACCCAGATTGTGGAAAACCCAATTGAGAATTTTGAAACTGTCAATTGAATTCAAATTGGGAGTTTTCTTGGTAAATGGAGAATTGGGGACACGTGAAATAAGAAAGAGAAAGAAACCCTTTTAGTGGATGCTGATGAAAAAGCATAAAGGGTGGTGGAAACAGTTACTTCATATATAGAGACAGTAGAGAGAGATAGAACATGTATGACGGTTTGTTCTTCTGAGAGAAAGGGGACTAAACCAATATGTAACCCCCTCCATAATCCATTACTGGTCAATTGGGCATCTTACAGCTACTCTGTGGAGCATGGAGATACATACTCGCTCTACTTTCTTCACACAACGGATTCAATTGGGTAAAACTAAGATGGTCGGTGGTCTCAGGCTTGGGTAGCCGGACAGTCCGGACCCATTATTAATAGGCACCGTTGGACGTTGGGTCTTTCATATCAACGTATTCCTCGATCCATATTTTTTCTGTCCTCCCTGTGTCCTCTATTTAATTCAAATTATATTTATTACTCAGATTCGATTCGACTCGAATATTTATTAAATTTGAAGTTCGCGAGTAGTTTGAATAAATATTCAAGTCGAGTCAGATCAAATTTGAATAATAAATATTCGAGTCGAGTCGAGTCGAATTTGAGTAGGATTTTTCAAATATAATTCGAATTTGAGTCGAATTTGAGTACTAATTTATCCTTTCGAATCGAATTCGAGTAGCTCTCTGTTCGCTCCGATTCGACTCGTTTACCCCCTTACTTCTAAATTACTTATTAATTGAAGTATTCACTTTTATGTGATCCCAACATTAATTATTCATTGTTAATTCCCACATGAATTCTCTAAATCATTTTTATCTAATAAGTACGTTTCTCTCTCCAAACTCACCTACTAATTATATGCATATGTCCATAAAAGAGAGAGTGGTATAACAATACATCGTTTCCAAATGTTAACTTTTTATCATTTCTTAAATTTTCAACAAAAGTTGACAAAAGATTATGAGGGTATAAATAGAAAAATAAGATAAAAATAGTTATTAATACATAAATAGAATATTTATTTAAAAACATCCTAAAAAAAAATTAAAACGTTTAATGCGGGACGGAGGAATTATTTTATTTCATTAATTAATAGATTGAAAAAAAATACATACTTTTTCGTCCAATAGAATAACATAGGTATTGACGATCTTACTTGTTTTTGTATTTATCACATCTCAATTTCTATTGACTCACTTTAATAGTGAAATTGTCTTTAACTGAATACAGTTGATTCACCTATTGAATTTATTTAATTTTAATTATTACAATAATTATAATTGTATAACATATAATAAAAATTATTAATTATAAAATTTATTTTATTCTAATTTTTTACGAGTCATATTTATTTTAAAATTTAATATATTATCGTTTAATCTCAAAAATTAAATTGTATCTTTAATTTTATAACAAAAGTAATATTAATTATTCTCATATGCGGAGAGGAGGAACAAAGTGGCATGAAGTTCACTTCATTCTAACCATCTCCTGCCCCGCTAAAATGACTCAAATTTGCAGGAGTTCACTTTCCTGTGATTTGGATGGAGGAGGTGCCAATTTGTATTCTTCCATTTTAGGAATCTTTTCCATCATGATTAATAAAATTTCTTCCCTTTAAAAAAAACTAGCTTTATAAAAATCAGAATAAGCAGGCATTGCAAAATAATAAAGATAATTTTTCCTTAATTCCTCCCTGATCATTTCCTTATATTTTCATAGCCCCTAGGATTAAATCGCATCACTGAAATTAAATTATAATAATATAAATTTAAATTCTCAAAAAATAAAAAAAAATTGAACAAATTGCCTTAATTAAAATGTTTTTTTTATTGTTAGGACTTGATCATTGTTGTGTTTAACAATTGAACATATTATGAAATTTCATTTTATAAAACTATTAATAAGTTTAATCGAAAAAAAATATTAATACTCCCCTTTATTCAATTGTTCTATCAAAACTCAAAAGTCCTATTTTGATGTTTGATTATGAATTTTAATATTATATTTATTACTCCCTCCGTAATATGATAAAAAATTTAGTTGATTTTTTATGTATATTAAGAATAAAAAAAATTGTCTATATTTAAATTCTCATTTAATTGTATAATTTATTACACATAATTAATGATGTTTCATAAATATGCATTCAAAATAAAAATACGACAATTGAACTTAATATATGACCAGGGCAGGGGCAAAACTGCTCTCGAGATAGTAACATCAATGGTACACATTATTAACCTTTAACAAAAAGATATTAAAGTGAATTTTATATAGTTATATAAACAAACTAGTAATATATAGTGAATTTTATATAGTTATATAGTGTAAATTATGTGTCTTTTGTGTTGAATACACCTCCAAAAAAGTTACAATCCGTACCAGATAGAATTATTTTGTAACAATCCTTGTATCTCTAGATTGTAATAATGCAGATTCAGTCTACTGGCAGAAGGCAGTGGCATACATCACTGTTTTGCCGACAGCAGCCTAGGCAATTAGACGGCAGGTTTCTATCAAAAGTCTCAAATTGAAAGATAGGAAAAAAATTTATCTGAATGGCTAAAGAGAGAAAGATTTATGAATTGTGTGTTTGATCGGTTCTGACTTCTGACGGGGACGTCAGAAATAAAGAAATAAGAGTCTGTGGTAAGCTAAGATGACACAAGAAGATACTATTGGGCGGGTGGTTTAAGACTTTATTTAGATGAATTTGATCGATTCGAATTTGAAATTTGACCCAAAATTTATTCCGAACTCGAGACTTGATTGTGATTGATATGTCTCTAATTTTCAACTCAAAAAAGTTGCAATCTTTATGAACAAGTTGCTTTTTTCTTTTAAAATATTATAAATTGGCTGAGGAGGACATAGAACCTAACCTCGACCATATGCATACATAACTGAAAACTTTATAAATATGACGCTTAAGCTATCTTTCACCTAGTCCTTCTCAGGATTTGAACCCATGGTATGGATCCACTAGACGGCGGCGACACAGTGAGCATAAAGCACTACTCCTGAAAATCGAATGAATAATACAATGCCAGTGATACACATGAGAACAGGGCAAATTGACAAAATCCTTATCAATTGAAAGCTTTTCCAGGCAAATGGCACAATCTTCAGGAATCCTCTTTTTACTCAAATAATCTTCTTCGTCCTCGTCATCCTCAATATATAATCTCGCCTTTTTGTTTAAATCGTTTATATAAAACCTAGAAAGTTTTTGCTCAGTAATCCACATATCTGTTAAAATTTGAGTCTAAATTAATGTGGGTGTCATTAATTATTTTTAATAATTCTATATATTAATGTATTCTACTTTATGAATAGATTAAATTAAGTATTTGAAAGTTCAAATTCATAGAATAATAAATGCGATATTAACTCCCAAAGATTACACTTGAAAATGATAAAAAATAATAAATACATGTGGGAAAAACCAAGTCCTACATAAGTTAGGAATTAAATATTTTATATGTTTATATATCTGAGGAAAGTCTTTCTTGGTTTTTTAAATTTCAAGGACACCCTACTTTTTGTGAAAGGGAGAGGACTTGGCCAAGGCTAGGTTTGAACAAACACGCGCGCCGCCGTCATCCGATCTGGCTTTGGCACAAAGGTTGTGGATCTGGGTCCTGTATATAATTTTTTAGACAAAATTTATTTAAATTGTTTAATTAAAATTTATTTATTTAATTCTATTATCAAAATTGTGTCGTTTTGAGAAGTTGTATTTATTATATTATCAAAACTGTGTCGTTTTGAGAAGCGGTATTATCAAAACTATGTCGATTTAAGGAAGCGGTATCTGTAAAGTTGAACGGACGACCCAAAACTACGTCGTTTTGTCACGCAATTTCTTTTAAGCCTAAAACTACGTAGTTTTGGTTCTGTTAATGCTTAAACTACGTAATTTTAAGGGACTGAAAAGACGCGCCCATATTGCATATGACCAAAACTACGTCATTTTGACCAAATGGTGTCATCCATGCCTTTTCAATGGCATCCCATGCCTTTTCAAAGGCTAAGTGCCCATCCGAAGGGTCACCAACCCTTCCTATAAATAGATAGGAGTGGGCAGCCTTCAAAATCATTCATTTGCTCAAGCATTTAAGCATAAAGCATTCTAGTCTTCATTTATTCATTAGTTTCCTTAGGTTTATTTTGAGAGAGAGTTAGAGCATTTCTTTTGGTTTGAATAGTATACTTTTGGGGAAAAAGCACTTTTACCCACTGTGGTTGTCGTGTTTTAAGCAATTAGCCACTGTACTTTAAAAAAATTCAATTAGCCCACTATGGTTTTTAAAAATACTTAATCAAGCCATTCCGTCAAATTTTGCTCACGGACGTTAAGAAATTCCTATGTGGCAAGCCAGTCAGCCAACTTCTCCTACCTTTACCTCATTGTGTTAAATCGAGTTTGTAAGTATTGAGCCTATGTACATTAAAAAAATGTAAATAATCAAACACATGTGGATATGGTATGCAAATGTTAAAAATGAGGTAGAAAATATTTATAATATGCATAATATTAATTTAAAATTAATATTATAATATGTATGTTTTATTTTAAAATAAAATAAAAATACATTTATGTTTTAAAATACTTATAAAATTTAAAAATAAAATATTTTAAAAATAAAAGTATTTTTATTTTTTTAATATATATATTTAAAAATTAATATTATAATATTTATATTTTATTTAAAAATAAAATAAAAATAAAAATAAAAATACTTTTATTTTTTATTTTCTTTCTTTTATTTACCTAAAAAAAAAAAATAAAAATACTTTTAAGTATAAAAATAAAATACTTTTATGTATAAAAATTAAAATTAAAATACTTTTAAAAATAAAAATTTTAAAATAAAAATATTTTTATTTTTAATATTTATGTTTAAAATTAATATTATAATATGTATGTTTTATTTTAAAATAAAATAAAAATACTTTTATGTTTTAAAATACTTATAAATTTTTAAAATAAAATACTTTATTTTTTATTTTCTTTCTTTTTCTATAAAAATAAAAATAAAAATACTTGTATGTATAATACTAAAAATACTTTTATGTATAAAAATAAAATAAAAATACTTTTTTAAAATAAAAGTATTTTTATTTTTAAAATTTTATAAGTATTTTAAAACATAAAAGTATTTTTATTTTTAAAATAAAACATACATATTATAAATATTATAATATTAATTTTATTAATATTATACATATTATAAATATTTTCTACCTCATTTGTAACATTTGCATACCATATCCACGTGTATCGATTATTTGCATTTTTTAAAAAAGTATAGTGGCTTTCGATGCTTATTTGGATGAACACAATGGGGTAAAGGTAGAGAAGTTGGTCGATCGGTTTGCCACGTAGGAATTTCTTAACGCCCGTGAGCAAAATTTGACGAAATGGCTTGATTAAGCATTTTTAAAAATCACAGTGGGTCAATTGAATTTTTTTAAAGTACAATGGCTAATTGCTTAAAATACGATAACCACAGTGGGGTAAATATGCTTTTTCCCGCATACTTTTAGTAGTGCTACTAAAGTGTACAGTGTCATTATATCCTGGGAGACAAGTGCTATAAACTCTAAGCACCATACGGATGACATAATTATCTTAAGGACATAGTACCAAGTACTAGCCTTGGCAAATATTTTTCCTATAGTTCTAGTTATTTGAGATAAGTATATATATATATATATATATATATATATATATATATATATATATATATATATAAAATTTCCTTTAAAGTTACTAATAATCTTAAGACAATTATATTTCTCTTTTTATATATATATTTGCAAGAAATATGGATATCAATTCTGTTACTATAATTGGTTCTTCTTTTACACCTTCTATACCAAATGTTCCTATGAATCATGGTGAAAACCCAGAAAAGTTCAATGGAACAAAATTTAAAAGATGGCAACAAAAGATGCTGTTTTATCTTACTACTTTGAACCTAGCGAGATTTCTTCATGAAGATCACCCTGTGCTCAAAGAAGATAAAACAGACAGGCAAGTTGTTGCCGCAATAGATGCATGGAAACATGCAGATTTTTTATGCCGAAATTATATCCTAAATGGATTGGACAACACATTATACAATGTGTATAGTTCTCTCAAAACAGCAAGAGAATTATGGGATTCCTTGGATAAAAAATATAAGACAGAAGATGCTGGCACGAAGAAATTCGTAGTTGGCAGATTTTTGGACTACAAGATGATTGATTCCAAGGCAGTCATCAATTAAGTCCAAGAATTACAAGTAATCCTGCATGAAATACATGCAGAAGGTATGTCATTAAGTGAATCTTTTCAAGTTGCTGCTATTATTGAAAAACTACCACCAATGTGGAAAGATTTTAAAAATTATCTCAACCATAAATGCAAAGAGATGAAACTTGAAGACTTAATCGTAGATTAAGGATAGAAGAGGACAACCGTTGGGACGCCCCAAAATTGGTATACAACACCCATTCTGAGTCGCCAAATACATGGTACAGAAACAACTACAACTTTATTAATACAATTGTCGTGCAAAATACGACAACACATAAACTGTGAGTTTAAATACAAATATTGTCATCTAGACAATATCCACACTCAAATAAGTCCTCATTATAATTATTAATACACTATTTTATAAAATAGTGAGGACTACTAAGACAACTTCTAGAACCATCATTCCATACCCCGACTAGTACTCACTACATTCTCGCCTCCTGAGAAGAAAAATAGAACAAAAAGGAAAAAGGATGAGCTCAACTAGCCCAGTAAAGAATATTATGACTAAGATAACATAGAACAAATTATCGTTAGTCCTCAACAGGGAAAAATCTGATAGAATACAATAAATAACAAGTTTTAAATCAATATTCGCAGCGGAAATAATAATTCATTAGAAGAGTTACGTAGAGAATGAAATCTACTTTCTTCTATGAATTTAAAAGTTTATCATCAATATTTTATCTCTGTAATATCAATCAATATATATTTTGAATCAAATATTCATCTTTGCACTACAGGCCAAAGATATTCATCAGTTGGTCATGTTCATCTCAACACCTGTACATCTTTTCACTACGGGCCAAAGATATTCATAAGAAAATCAACCATCTTTACACTACAGGCCAAAGATATTCAGTAATATCATCATTTAGGACTGAGGATGATGAAAAATATTTTAAAGAAAACGAATCTAGTAAAACAAAAGAACAAATATTAAGGATTCGTACTTCAAACAGTCCAAGTTCAAAAATACTTCATAAATAACCATAGTGGAGTAAAATTCAAGAATGATCAAAACATAGATATAATCAAAGCTAGTATCCATAATAGATATTTTAGACAAAAAATAAAATTTTAATTTTTCTATGAAAAAAGTCAAGTATTTCGTGAATAGTACAAGTATCACGTGAATAGTCTTAGTATATATGAATAGTAACCCCGATACTAAAAGACAAGAATTTCATAAGAAAAATCTTATCAATATTTCGACATAATGATATTGAAAGAAATAATATCATTTATAAAAAAAAATAACATCCCTTACCTCCAAAAAGACAGTACTTCTGACTGGAATACTGGATATAGTGCTGAAAGAACTTGCACCTTATAACAACACTCAAAGTATCAAAATACTCACAAGAATACACTCGATAATATAGAGAGAGAAAACTTTAGTTTCTGGTGTGATTTTCAATTCTAACCTAAGCACCCTATTTATAGGAAAATGCTTAGAACACCAAAGCAGAAAATTTAATAAAATATTAATATATTTATATAAATTTCCTACGCCCACTTTTTTTGTCAAACATCAGCCACACAAGTAGCCCACCTCACAAAACTTACAAAAAACGTTTTTGTTATTAAAATTATTTAATAGCCCTTTTATCAGAAAAATTCAAATCTTATGTCCATTCCATAGAAAATTCAATTCTCTACAACTTTGTAGTTTTAAGTTTTTCTAAATTCCAAACAGAAATTGACCGAAATCCACATACGGACGATTTCACAGGCTATAATCAAATTTCAGTCAAGAAATAGGATTCACAAACATGAAAAACATGTTTTAAATATTTTTAGCAACAAAAATACTCTTCCTCCTCATATATTCATATATCCCACATTCATTGTAAAAATATCACCATTATTATATTATTATAATATAATAATATATTTAAATAAATTATTTTATCAGAAAAGATAAAATATCAATTTTCAACAATTTTCACATTAAAAATTTTCTCCATATATATCCACATAAAATAAATATTTTCCTTATCATATAAATCAATAATTAATTATTCACAAATAATATTACGAGAATCACAATCATCGACAACCAGGTAGTTCCTGGGAAGGGGGCTTTCAATAAGTATTTTCTCTTCTTGTTGGCGCGCAATTAGGTGACCAAACCTCTCCTTAGATGTAACTTTCTAAACATTGCCAATAATGCTATCTAATAATATTATTCAAATAATATGAATTATTGATCTAATAATGAAAAATACTGTGTAGTGACAATTATTGAAACAACAATAATATAAAATATCAACGTAGTAATTATTGAATCAATAGAATAAAATATTGAACAATAATTACTGTAACAATTATTGAGTAGTGCCTTCTTACGTAAGAATCAATAATTGGTGCAATACCGTGTGCAACTGTGTTTTAACCACCGAGAAATTTCAACAGTATTAACGGTAACAACTACGCCGTTATTTATAAACAACTTATACTTGTTGTTTTCTTCATCCAATCACTTTCCATTATGGGGCCCACACAAGGCTGCGCTGTCGTACGAATATTCCCCGACAGCAAGAATATTTCACGACCAAACGAATATTCCCCGACAATAATGAATATTTTATAACCACTTGCTTATTTAAAATATTTGCGCATTTTACCCATAACTAACCACATTAATCAAATCAACCCTTACTATTTCAAAATAATAAATAGAGGAAATTCAATTTTATTTATAATAAGTTGGGGTCTTACAACCTCCCCTCCTTATGAAATTTCGTCCTCGAAATTGACATATACGCACAGTGTTTCAAAAGGTGAGGATACCTCGCTTTCATTACCGTTTCTAACTCCCAGGTCATTTCCTCTATAGCATGGTTCCACCACAAAACTTTGACTTGTGGTATGACCTTTATGCGTAGGACATGATCCTTCCTATCCAAGATCTTAACTGGTAACTCCTCGTACGTTAAATCTTCGGCTATTTCGTCTAGTTCTAACTCAATAACGTGGTTCGAGTCTTTCATATATTTATGAAACACAGATATGTGAAAAATATTATGAACACGAGACATGCTTGGAGGTAACGCGAGTCTATAGGCCACATTTCTTACTCGGTCAAGAATCTAAAATGGACCAATAAATCATGGATTGAGCTTTCCTCTCTTCCCAAATCTTGTAACTCCCTTCCATGGAGCAACTCGCAACAATACATGATCCCCAATACTAAATTTCACGTCCTTTCGATGAAGATTCGCATAACTCTTTTGTCGATCCTGTGCCATTTGTATACGTTGTCGAATCATTTGGATCTTTTCCGTAGTCATATGTACCAACTCTGGTCCCAACAATGTTGCTTCACCCACCTCATCCCAACATATTGGAGAGCGACACTTTCGTCCATACAATGCTTCGAATGGAGCCACACCTATACTTGTCTGATAACTATTGTTATAGGAAAATTCCACCAATGGTAAATACTTATCCCAACTCCTTTTGAAGTCTAGGACACAGAGTCTTAATAGATCTTCAAGAGTTTGAATAGTCCTCTCTGATTGTCTGTCCGTTTGAGGATGATATGCCGAACTGAATCGTAAATTCGTGCCCATAGCTTTTGCAAGTTAACCCAAAATCGTGAAGTGAATCTTGGGTCACGATCCGAAACTATGGATACTGGCATGCCATGCAATCTCACAATCTCATTTACGTACATACGAGCAAGACGTTCAAGGGAATAAGTCTCCTGTATCGGCAAGAAATGAGCAGACTTAGTTAATCTATCAACGATAACCCAAATAACATATATGCCTTGAGAAACTGTGGGAAGACTGTGACGCCCCCAAAATAGGTATACATCACCCATTTTGAGTAGTCAATAACATGGTACTGAAACAACTACAACTTTATTAATACAACATAAAAACTGTGAGTTTAAATACAAATATTGCCATCTAGACAATATTCACACCCAAATAAGTCCTCATTACAATTATTGGTATATTATTTTACAAAAATGGCGAGGACTACTAAAACAACTTTCTAGAATCATCATTCCACACCCCGACTAGAACTCGCTACATTCTCGCCTCCTGAGAAGAAAAATTGAACAAAAAGGAAAAAGGGTGAGCTCAACTAGCCCAGTAAAGAATATTATGACTAAGATAATATAGAACAAATTATCGTTAGTCTTTAACAGGGAAAAATCTGATAAAATACAATAGACAACAAGTTTCAGATCAATATTCGCAGCGGAAATAATAATTCATAGATGAGTTACGTAGAGAATGAAATCTACTATAATCTATGAATTTAAAGGTCCATCATCAATATGCTATCCCTGTAACATCAATCAATATACAACTGGAATCAAATATTCATCTTTGCACTACAGGCCAAAGATATTCATCAGTTGGTCATGTTCATCTTAACACCTGTACATCTTTGCATTACAACCAAAGATATTCATCATAAAATCATTAATCTTTGCACTACAGGCCAAAGATATTCAATAATATCATCATTTAGGACTGAGGATGATGAAAAATATTTTAAAGAAAACGAATCAAGTGAAACAAAAGAATAAATATTAAGGATTCGTATTTCGGTTTATCCATGTCCAAAAATACCTCATAAATAATCATAGTGGAGTAAAATTCAAGAATGATCAAAACATGGATACAATCAAAGCTAGTATCCATAATAGATATTTTGGACAAAAAGGAAAATTTTCATTTTTCGATGAATAGTGTCGTATTCGTGAATAGTGTCGTATACGTGAATAGTACCGTATATGTGAATAGTAACCCCGACACAAAAAGTTCCAAATTTGATTAAAAGTTCAAACCAATATTTCGGCATAATGATATTAGAAGAAATAGTATCATTTTAAAAAAATAATAATATCCCTTACCTTGAAAAGACTGTACTTCTAGCTGGAATACCGGATATAGTGCTGAAGGGAACTTGCATCGTATAACAATACTCAAAGTATCAAAATACTCACAAGAATACGCTCGATAATATAGAGAGAGAAAGGGAGAGAAAACTTCAGTTTCTGGTGTAATTTTCAATTCTAACTTAAGCACCCTATTTATAGGAAATTGCTTAGAACACCAAAGCAGAAAATTTAATAAATATTAATATTATTTTTCCACAACTTTCTACACACACTAATTGAGCCAAACATCAGCCACCCACTCAATTAAAGTAAGAAAAACATTTTTCTTAAATAAAATATTTTAAACTTCAAAAATTAATTATTCCAAAACTTCGGAACTTCAATAATTCATAATAAATAGCACTTTTATCAGAAAAATTCGAACCTTATATCTTTTCTATAGGAAATTCCATTATCTACAACTTTGCAGAAGAAAGTTTTTTCAAATTCCAAACAGAAATTGACCGAAATCCACAAACAGGCGATTTTACAGGCTATAATCAAATTTCAGTCAAAAAATGGACCCACAGACATGTTTAACATGTTTTAAACAACTTTTATAACAAAAATACTCTTCCTCCTCATATATTCATATATCCCACATTCATTGTAAAAATATCACCATTATTATATTATTAAAATATAATAATATATTTAAATGAATTATTTATCGAGAAAAGATAAAATAAAATTTTTAACAATTGTTACATTAAAATTTTCTCCATCTATATCCACATAAAATGAATATTTTCCTTATCATATAAATTAACAATTAATTATTCACAAATAATATTACGTAATCACAATATCGACAACGTGCAGTTCTTTAGGAAAGAGGGGTTTTCAATAAGGATTTCTCTCTTGCGCCAAGCAATTAGGTGACCAAACCTCTCCTTAGATGAACTTTCTAGACATTGCCAATAATGTTATCTAATAATATTATTCAAATAATATGAATTATTGATCCGATAATGAAAAATCGTAGTAGTGACAATTATTGAAACAACAATAATATAAAATATCAACGTAGCAATTATTGAATCAATAAAATAAAATATTGACAAAGAACTCATCGTAACGATTATCGAGTAATGCCTTCCTACGTAAGAATCAATAATTGGTGCAATACCGTAATGCTATCGTGTTTTAACCACGGGTATTCCAACAATGATATACTTCAGAATACTTCACGCCGTTATTTATAAACAACTTATACTTGTCGTTTTTCTTCATCCAATCGCTTTCAGTTATGGGGCCCACACAAAGGGTGCCGTTGTATGAATATTTTAAGCACAAGAAGAATATTCCACGATCAAAACGAATATTCTCCGATAAAAATGAATATTTTATAACCACTTGCATATTTGAAATATTTGCGCATTTTATTCATAACTAACCACATTAATCAAATCAACCCTTACTATTTCAAAATAATAAATAGAGAAAATTTGATTTTATTTATAATACGTTGGGGTCTTATAAAGACCCGTAACAAAATCCATGGTAATGTGTTCCCACTTCTATTTCGAAATCTCAAGTGGTTGCAATGGACCCTTAGGAACTTGATGCTCCACCTTTACCCGTTGACAAGTTAAACACCTCGAGATAAACTTCGCAATCTCTCTCTTTATATTGTTCCACCAAAATGTCTGTCGAAGATCACGATATATTTTGGTACTTCCAGGATGGATTTCAAACGGTGTATTGTGTGCCTCCATCATGATCTTGTTCTTCAAATCAGAGTCGTTAGGAACACAAAGTCTGGAGTGGACTCGAAGTTTTCCTTTTTCATCGATTCTTGCTTCTGGAATAGCACCTTCTTGTACTTTCTTCCACAATACGCATCAACTCCGGGTCTGTGGCTTGAGCAACTTTAACTTTTTCGATTAAAGTCGGTTCTATGCGTATACTTGACATCATCGCATGGGTCCCCTGAATCTTGAATTCTATCTTCATCTTTTGTAAATTACACAAAATGGGCCTTTGTGTTGACAACATCGCACTCGTTCCCGCATATGATCTTCTACTCAACGCGTTAGCTACCACGTTCGCTTTTCCAGGATGGTATTGAATAATGTGGTCGTAATCTTTCAACATCTCGAGCCAACGTCGTTGCCGCATGTTGAGTTCCTTTTGAGTGAAGAAATATTTGAGGCTTTTATGATCTGAATATATCTCCACTTTCTCCCCATATAGATAGTGCCTCCAGATCTTTAGCGTGAAAACGACTGCTGCCAACTCTAAATCATGAGTAGGATAATTCCTCTCATATTCTTTAAGTTGTCGCGAGGCATAGGCTATGACTTTCCCATGTTGCATGAGAACACATCCTAACCCTTTGCACGAAGCATCATTTGAGATAACAAATCCATCCGAACAGACGGTGCATTGTTGTCGAACAGTCTTTGAAATGAGTCTCCTCTTGAGCTCTTGAAAGCTCTTTTCACATTCCTCGCACCATACGAATTTTGTATCCTTCTGAGTCAATTGATTTTATGGAGTAGTGATTCGAGAAAACCCTTCCACGAATCTCTGATAATAACCAGCTAGGCTCAGAAAGCTACGTACTTCGGTCACCGACTTTGGTTGCTCCCAACTTTGTATTGCTTCAATCTTCACTGGGTCAACAGATACTCCATGTTTTGATACCACGTGCCCAAGGAATGCTAATTTCTCAAGCCAGAACTCGCATTTCTTCAACTTGGCATAAAGCTTGTTTTCACGAAGCCTTTGGAGTACCAACTTCAAATGGTGCTCATGATCTTCACGACTTTTGGAATATATTAGGATGTCATCAATAAAGACAACAACGAACTGATCCAAATATTCCTTGAATACTCGGTTCATCATATCCTTGAAAGCTGCAGGAGCATTAGTGAATCCAAAAGATATGAGTAAGAATTCATAATGCCCGTACCGAGTTCTAAAGGCAGTCTTCAGAATATCCTCAGTTCTAATCTTCAGCTGATGATATCCAGAATGAAGATCGATCTTTGAAAAGAATTGTGCTCCTTGTAACTGGTTAAACAGGTCATCAATGCGAGGTAGCGGATACCTATTCTTGATGGTAACATGGTTCAATTCCCGGTAGTCAATATAAAGTCGCATACTCCCGTCTTTCTTCTTTACAAATAAAACAGGAGCACCCCAAGGAGATGTACTAGGCGAATGAAACCGATGTCCAACAACTCCTCGTAGTTGGACCTTTAACTCCTGAAGTTCAATAGGAGCCATTCGATATGGGGTTTTAGAAATGGGCTTTGTACCAGGTTCAAGATCAATAAAGAATTCAACTTCACGTTCTGGGGGTAGACCGGGAAGTGTTAGAGTTTATGCCCTAGAAGCCAATTATTTGATATAATTGCTTAACGTTTTGATATTATATTTGATTGAATAAATGAATGATTTTATTATGGTTTTATTTACTGTTTTATATAAATGTTAACATAATAAAAATCCTTAGAATAGTGATACAAATTATATAGTTTCAAGTATGTGACTTGAACATGAGATTGTATAATTATAATTAGTATCATTATTCTTAAATATCCCTAGTCGAGTATCATTGTTGATGGGACAACAATGATGCATTGAGACTAGTATGTGGATTGACTGATGACCAAATCTCATTGGTCATAAATATATGAGATATTAAGTCAATGCATAGGTACATGTTAGAGAACGGTGTACTGGACAGATCCACCATGAGAATTCTATGTGGAGCATTATGCGAAGTGTCATTAGCAATTCTCATAGTGACAATGATGTAATGGTCCTCTGACCTGAAATCACTATATTACTACACGGAAATTTATGTACTTTGATATCATCAAATGTCACCTTTAATAGGGTGGACTATAAAGGTGATTATTGGGTACATCATGAATCGTGTGAGGAATATGAGTGATCTAGATGGAATTTAACCCTCCTATTTATTAGGGGTGATATCCATAGGCCTCTTAATTGAGTAGGACTATGAAATGCATGGCCATGCTCAAATAGTGATTTGTTTCATATAAGTCTACTCATTGATCAAGAAAACTCAGATTAAATTATGAAGAGTATGACATATTCCATGACTCGAGTTTAATCTAGGATATTAAGGTTAAAAGGATTAAATTACATTGAAACATTGGTCACTAAAAGGTTGAATTGAATCATCGATCTTATTATTACTTGGGTAGCAGTGATGCATTACTAGATGCCGCCAACATTTATAATTTTATAATATGATTTTAAAATTATTGCCAACGTGATAATAACCTATATGGTCACACACATAGTAACGTAATTTAAAGGGAATAAATTTAAATTTTAAGGATTTAAATATATTAATATGATTAATAGTATTTAAATCATGAATTTAAATTAAAAGGAAAAGTTTATATATATATATATATATTAATTAAGTAAGACTTAATTAAGTTATATATATAAATTCAGATTTTATGAAATTAGGTTTTGATTAATTCCATTTAACTACTATATATAGGATATATAGCAGCTACTTAGGGTTAGATCATAACTTGAAAACCCTAGTCACTCTTAGAGAGAGACTAGAGAGAAAACATACAGTTTCATAAAGGTTCCTTTGGTGGCTAGTACCGCAAGTCCCTCTTATTGCAGAATTGTTCGACGGTTCATGCGGCGTTCGTGTGGATACCATAGAAACGTAGTTTCGTGAGGAATTGCGTTAAGGATTCGAAGCCATTTCAGAAACACTTTCATTTTCGATATAATATCTAAACCTCTGAATTAATTGATTTTTCGCATGGATCCTGTATTGGGTTTCGGAAATTGCTTTGATTGTTCTATTTTCGCTGCGTTTTATGTGCCGAACCCCTACAGGAAGTTCTTCAGGAAATACATCAGGAAACTCACTAACAACAGAAATATTATTCAAATTTGACGTGACTTTATTCAAATTCATAACATAGGCTAAGAAAGCTTGACATCCGTTTTTTAATAAACGAATGGCTTTATGGCTTGATATAACAGTGATTGATTTTAATGGTTTAGTTGCTTGAATTTGAATAACAAGTTGATTAGGAATATGAAAACTAACAACCTTACGAAAACAATCAATTTTGGCATGATGAGTAGTTAACCAATCAATCCCTAAAATCACGTCAAATGCAAGTATCTTTAAAGAGATAAGGTCAACAGGTAATGTGATGGTGCCAACTTGGATCAAACAAGATTTATAAACAGTGGATGTAATGAAAGTTTCTCCTAACGGAGTCTCCACAGATAAGTCAAAGTCTAATTTCTCCGGAGTCAAGTTTAAACGTTGAGCACGAGCAGGAGAGATAAATGAATGGGTAGCACCGGTATCTAGTAATGTATAAACTTTGCAAGAATTTATGATTACCTTATCCGTGATCACCACATTTGGGTTCCTTGCATTTTGACCAGTCACAACAAACGCTCTTCCAAGAACCGTGACTTTGACTTTTCTGGGACAGCCTTTTGAGTCACCATCCCCGCTGGACTTGGTTTTACTACAGTACAATCTCGAGCGATTTGTCCTTCCTTTCCATAATTATAACATACCTTGAACTGTTGTGGGCAATTTAGGCTGATATGTCCCTCTTTCCCCTATTTATAGCATACGATCGGTGGTCGTTCTCCTCCCTTAGAACCAGTTGATGCTGGTGCTGACGTTTTTACATTGTCGTTGTTATACCTTCTCTTTTTAAAATCTCCTCCTGACTCGCTTCTTCTATTATCATGGCCATGATTACCACCATAGTGGTTACCGCTTTTGTCCGTATTTTTCTTTCCCCGCTGGTTATCGTTGCTTCGATGACCGCCATCACCGCATATGACCTCGGGTTGTGGGTCCTCGGTTGAACGTACTCGTTATCTCGCTCTAATAATTAAGCCCTGTTGACAACATCTGAATATAGAGAAAATTTATGAGAAATGAGATACTGACGTATGTCGGATTTCAAACCTCTCAGAAACATCCGTGTCATACGTTCCTCATTCTCCACCAAATGAGGTACAAACCTGGATAACTCCACGAACTTCGTCTCGTACTGGGACACTGCCATGTTGTTCTGCTCTAGTCTAATAAACTCTACCTCCTTCATATGACGAATACTTTCAGGAAAGTACTTGTCATTGAACAATTTCTGAAATGTTTCTCAAGACATGCTGAGTGCGGTTGGATGGGTATGCTTCAAAGATTCCCACCAGTAATCTGCCTCATTACGGAACATAAAGGTGGAGAATGGAACCTTATGTTCCTCCGTGCATCCCAAGACATCAAATATCTTGGTAATTTGCTTGACCCATGTCTCCGCCTTAATCGGATCCGATTTTTCCCAGAATTCTGGTGGTCCCAACTCTTTGAACTGCTTGGCTGTGACAAACCGTGCGTTACTATCATTTCCACCTGTATTTTGTACACGAGTCTCCTTCGTCTGATTTTGCATGAACTACAAAAAGCTTCTAAACATCCCATCGTTCATCGATACGATCGGTGATGATGTTTACAGAGAACATTGCCAACCGTTGCACGTTTCTCCTCATTGGTGAGTAAAGGTGTCTCCCACGGTCTCATTTACTCCATTGTTAACATTCTCGATTGCCTTTCAAAACATCGCCATAAAACAAGGGTTAATTAAAGAAATTAACATATCACATAATATCCCTATATTCTGACAACCAACAAATAAGCTTAGGTAGGACACACTAGCGAAGGATTTACTCATCTCTCCCCTCCTAGTTCTATTCCCCGATCTCTGCCAGAGACCATATCCCTAAGCTCTGATACCAACTGTGACGCCCCCAAAATAGGTATACAACACCCATTCTGAGTCTCCAAATACATGGTACAGAAACAACTACAACTTTATTAATACAATTGTCGTGTAAAATATGACAACACATAAACTGTGAGTTTAAATACAAATATTGTCATCTAGACAATATCCACACTCAAATAAGTCCTCATTACAATTATTGATACACTATTTTACCAAATAGTGAGGACTACTAAGACAACTTCTAGAACCATCATTCCATACCCCGACTAGTACTCGCTACATTCTCGCCTCCTGAGAAGAAAAATAGAACAAAAAGGAAAAGGGTGAGCTCAACTAGCCCAGTAAAGAATATTATGACTAAGATAACATAGAACAAATTATCGTTAGTCCTCAACTGGGAAAAATCTGATAGAATACAATAGACAACAAGTTTTAAATCAATATTCGCAGCGAAAATAATAATTCATTAGAAGAGTTATGTAGAGAATGAAATCTACTTTCTTCTATGAATTTAAAAGTTTATCATCGATAATTTATTCCTGTAACATCAATCAATATACATCTTGAATCAAATATTCATCTTTGCACTACAGGCCAAAGATATTCATCAGTTGGTCATGTTCATCTCAACACCTGTACATCTTTGCATTACGGGACAAAGATATTCATAAGAAAATCAACCATCTTTGCACTACAGGCCAAAGATATTCAGTAATATCATCATTTAGGACTGAGGATGATGAAAAATATTTTAAAGAAAACGAATCTAGTGAAACAAAAGAACAAATATTAAGGATTCGTACTTCAAACAGTACAAATTCAAAAATACTTCATAAATAACTATAGTGGAGTAAAATTAAAGAATGATCAAAACATGGATACAATCAAAGTTAGTATCCATAATAATATTTTGGACAAAAAACAAAAGTTTAATTTTTATGTGAATAGTGCCGTATACGTGAATAGTGTCGTATACGTGAATAGTAACCCCGACACTAAAAGACAAGAATTTCACAAGAAAAATCTTACCAATATTTCGGCATAATGATATTGAAAGAAATAATATCATTTATAAAAAAATAACATCCCTTACCTCCAAAAAGACAAAGATTCGACCGAATGGAATCTTTGGATATAGTCTTTGAAAGAACTTGCACCTTATAACAACACTCAAAGTATCAAAATACTCACAAGAATACGCTCGATGATATAGAGAGAGAAAACTTTAGTTTCTAGTGTGTTTTTCAATTCTAACCTAAGCACCCTATTTATAGGAAAATGCTTAGAACACCAAAGAAGAAAATTTAATAAAATATTAATATATTTATATAAATTTCCTATGCCCACTTTTTTGTCAAACATCAGCCACACAAGTAGCCCACCTCACAAAACTTACAAAAAACGTTTTTGTTATTAAAATTATTTAAAACTCCAAAAATCAGTTATTCTGGAACTTCAATAATTTATAATAAATAGCCCCTTTATCAGAAAAATTCAAATCTTATGTCCATTCCATAGAAAATTCAATTCTCTACAACTTTGTAGTTTTAAGTTTTTCTAAATTCCAAACAGAAATTGACCGAAATTCACATACGGACGATTTCAGAGGCTATAATCAAATTTCAGTTAAGAAATAGGATTCACAAACATGAAAAACATGTTTTAAATATTTTTAGCAACAAAAATATTCTTCCTCCTCATATATTCATATATCCCACATTCATTGTAAAAATATCACCATCATTATATTATTATAATATAATAATATATTTAAATAAATTATTTTATCAGAAAAGATAAAATATCAATTTTCAACAATTGTCACATTAAAAATTTTCTCCATCTATATCCACATAAAATAAATATTTTTCTTATTATAGAAATCAATAATTAATTATTCATAAATAATATTACAGAATCACAATATCGCATAAAACTGCACTGCTTCAGAAAGAGGAGCTTTCAATAAGGATTTCTCCTCATCTTGCGCGTTGAATTAGGTGACCAAAGCTCTCCTTAGACAGAACTTTCTAGACATTACCAATAATACTATCTAATAATATTATTCAAATAATATGAATTATTGATCTAATAATGAAAAATACTGTGTAGTGACAATTATTGAAACAACAATAATATAAAATATCAACGTAGCAATTATTGAATCAATAGAATAAAATATTGAACAGTAATTACTGTAACAATTATTGAGTAGTCCCTTCTTACGTAAGAATCAATAATTAGTGTAATACCGTGTGCTACTGTGTTTTAACCACCGAGTATTTCAAATAGTATTAACCAGAATAACTACTACTGTTATTTATAAACAACTTATACTTGTCGTTTTCTTCATCCAATCGCTTTCCGTTATGGGGCCTACACAAGGCTGCGCCGTCGTTCGAATATTCCCCGACAGCAAGAATATTCCACGATCAAATGAATATTCCCCGACAACAATGAATATTTTATAACCACTTATTTTTTTAAAATATTTGCGCATTTTACCCATAACTAACCACATTAATCAAATCAACCCTTACTATTTCAAAATAATAAATAGAGGAAATTCAATTTTATTTATAATAAGTTGGGGTCTTACAACCGTGCCTCCGAGAAGAAAACTGGAAGGACCTTTGTGCAGTATAAAGCAAACGTGGTGGAACAAGGTCCGAAGTCCAAAAAGAGAAAATTCTCCGGTAATGGGCGTCAACAGGGAACAAATTAAAAGTTCCAAGGAAAATGCTACATTTATGACAAGCCCGAACATAGGGCAAAGGATTATCGAAAACACAAAGACCAGAACAAGAAGTCCGCACAAGCCAATGTAACGGAGGTAGATGGTCTTCTTCAAGATGTTTCTGAAATGAACCTTTCAGCGGTTGATTCAGAAATAATTATGGTTGGGAATCCAAGAGAATGGTGGGTAGATACTGGAGCAACCCGCCATGTGTGTTCCGACAAGAAGATGTTCTCCACATATCAATAAATTGAGAATGGAGAACATTTATACATGGGAAATTCTTCTTCATCCAAGATTGCTGGACAAGGAAAAGTGATTCTGAAGATGACTTCTGGCAAGGAACTCACCCTCAACAACGTGCTCCACGTGCCTAATATTAGGAAAAATTTAGTGTCAGGATCCCTTCTTAGTCAAAAGGGATTTAAATTAGTCTTTGTATTAGACAAATTTGTATTAACTAAAAATGGGATGTATGTGGGGAAGGGTTATATGAGCAATAGGCTCTTCAAAATAAATGTAATGACTATTGTACCTTCTAATATTAATAAAATTACATCTTCTGCTTATATGATTGAGTCATCTAATTTATGGCATGGTAGATTAGGACATGTTAATTATAATACTATACGTAGATTAATTAATATGGAATGTTTGCCAAAATGTGAGATTAATTCTAATCATGATTGTGAAATTTGCGTTGAGGCAAAACTTAGAAAATCTTCTTTTAAATAAATTGAAAGAAGTACAGAACCTCGTGAATTAATACACACAGATATTTATGATTTAAAGTATATATAGACAAGAGGAGGTAAGAAATACTTTATCACTTTTATATATGATTGTACAAGATATTTTTATGTTTACTTATTAAGAAGTAAAGATGAGGCTTTGGAAATGTTTAAACATTACAAAAACGAGGTTGAGAATCAACTTGATAAAAAGATCAAGATAGTTAGAAGTGATAGAGGTGGTGAATATAAATTTCTATTTGTTAAAATTTGTTCACAATATGGTATAATACACCAAACAACTGCACCTTACTCACCACAACAAAATGGTGTTGCAGAAAAAAGAATAGAACTTTAAAAGAAATAATGAATGTATTATTACTAAGTTCTGGGCTACCTCAGAATTTGTGGGAGGGGGGGGGGGGGAGTAATTCTTTCAGCAAATTATATCCTCAACCGAATACCTCAAAAGAAGTCTAATGTTACACCCTATGAATTATGGAAAAGACGTAAGCCGTCTTATAAACATGACTTAAAAGTGTGGGGGTGTTTAGCAAAAGTAATGGTTTCTCCACCCAAAAAGGTGAAAATAGGACCAAAAATAATAGATTGTATATTCATAAGGTTATGCTAATAATAGAAGTGCTTATAGATTTTTGGTTAATAAATCAAAAATAGAGGAAATACATGAAAATGTGATTATTGAGTCAAAAGATGCTGAATTATTTGAAACAGTATTTCTTAATAAAAAGGAACAAGAGCCAAGTTCTAATGAACAAGAAACAAGTTCAAATAAAAGATCTTATGATGCTGTTAATGACAGTAATCATGGTTTAGAAGATATTGATGAACCTAGACGTAGTAAACGTGCTAGAACATCAAAATCTTATGGTTCGGATTTTCTAACCTATTTGTTAGAAAATGAGCCTCAAACCTATAAAGAAACAATATCGAGTCCTGAAGCTCCATATTGGAAAGAGGCTTTAAATAGTGAAGTAGAATCCATTTTGCATAATCATACGTGGGAATTAGTAGATCTCCCACCAGGCTCTAAACCTCTTGGATATAAATGGATATTCAAGAAGAAAATGAAAGCAGATGGATCTATAGACAAATATAAAACAAGACTTGTAATCAAAGGATACATGAAAAAGTAGGGTTTATATTATTTTGATACTTATTCTCCTGTGACCAGAGTA
Source organism: Panax ginseng (assembly GCA_020205605.1). Classification (NCBI taxonomy): domain Eukaryota; kingdom Viridiplantae; phylum Streptophyta; class Magnoliopsida; order Apiales; family Araliaceae; genus Panax; species Panax ginseng. The sequence continues at coordinate 43,036,676 of CM035132.1, forward strand.
TCCTCAATTAGGATGTTAATAGTCATTGCAGCTATATATAATTTAGAAATACATCAAATGGATACAAAAACAGCTTTCTTGAATGGAGATTTAGAAGAAGAAATCTACATGAAATAACCAGAAGGATTTCTTATTCTAGGACAAGAAAAGAAAGTTTGTCGACTTGTAAAGTCTCTTTATGGATTAAAACAAGCACCTAAACAATGGCATGAAAAAATTGATAATGCAATGTTATCAAATGGTTTCAAAATAAATGAGTGTGACAAATGTGTGTATGTCAAGGACACTAAGAATGGGTATGTCATTATTTGTCTTTATGTAGATGATATGCTCATTATGGGTAGTAATAATGAAATCATTAAAACTACTAAAAGAATGTTAAATAATATGTTTGACATGAAAGACATGGGTGTTGCCGATGTAATATTAGGAATTAAAATTTCTAAAACAACTGATGGATTAGTGTTATCACAATCCCACTATATTGAGAAAATACTCAGGAAATTCAATCAATATGATTGTAATCCTGTGGGAACACCGGTAGATATAAATCTACACTTGTCTAAAAATAAAGGAGAAATCATATCACAACCTGAGTATGCACAAATAATTGGAAGCCTTATGTACTTAATGAATTGTACACGTCCTGACATAGCACAAGCTGTTAATAAATTGAGTAGATTTACAAGCAATCCAGTACAAGATCACTGGAAAGCGATTATAAGAGTTTTAAGGTAATTAAAATATACTCAAAATTTTAGATTGCACTACTCAAGATATCCAACAGTACTTGAAGGATACTGTGATGCGAATTGGATATCGGATACAAAAGACTCTAAATCCACAAGTGGTTTTGTGTTTACACTAGGTGGAGGAGCAATATCATAAAAATATGCTAAACAAACATGCATTACTTGATCAATGATAGAATCTGAGTTTATTGCATTGGATAAGGCTGGAGAAGAAGCTGAATGGCTTCGTAATTTTTTAGAAGATATTCCTATGTGGCCTAAACCTGTGCCGCCTATTTGTATCCATTGTGATAGTTAATCAACAATTGGAAGGTCACAGAGTCATATGCATAATGGTAAGTCTAGACATATCCGTTGTAGATATAATATCATAAACCAATTGCTCTCTAACGGTATTATGTCTATTGAGTATATAATTCGAAAGAAAATATAGCGGATTCGTTGACAAAAGGTTTGACTAGAGAGCAAGTAAAAATAATTTCGAGGGGAATGAGTTTAAAGCCTATAAACAAGGATCATCATGATGGAAACCCAACCTAGTTGACTGGAGATCCCAAGATCTAGGTTCAAAGGGACAACTAAATTGTGAATGATTCAACCAAATCACTATGAAGAAAATAATTTATCCTGTTCATTCCTATGATACGAGATAGTGATACCTGCAGCGGTTACAGGATAAGCTATGCTTTTAATGATTCTTAAATCTTGATAAACATGTGGAGTATGGCAGGATACTTTTATTAAGAATCACCTATGTGAGTGTGAACTGGGCTAATTCTATGAGAAGGATAAGGCTATACTTCTCTAAAGCACTCATGAATCCGGGATTATTCGGGGCCAAAATAAACAAAATCGTGAGAACCAAATAATGTCTAGAAAGATTCTGTGTGAATTACTATTGTCTCGATTTACACAAACGATTAGACAGTTCAAGACATCACGTTCACTAGACAATCAGTAAACTCGATATTTTTTCACAAGGGAAGGTTCAAAGCCAAAAGCTACCTCTCTCGATATAGATGATTTCTAATTCTGTCCCTCTCTCAGAGTCTGCATAACATTTGCATAAGGCTGGCAGTCAATATCATTCATGTGGGGGATTGTTGGAATTTGAGCCTAAATTAATGTGGGTGTCATTAATTATTTTTAATGATTCCATATATTAATGTGTTCTACTCCATGAGTAGATTAAATTAAGTATTTGTAAGCTCAAATTCATGGAATAATGAATGAGATATTAACTCCCAAAGATCACACTTGGAAATGATAAAAGATTATAAATACATGTGGGAAAAACCAAGTCCCAAATAAGGTAGGAATTAAATATTTTATATGTTTATATACAAGGAAAGTGCTCTTGGGTTTGGGCCCCAAGGGGCACCCCACTTTTGTGGAAGGGAGATGACCTAACCAAGTCTAGGTTCGAGCCCACACGCGCGCGCCACCGCCGCTGTAAAACCCCGACTTTTATAAAATAAAAGTCTAATTTAATTTATGATTATTATTTCTAAAATTATAAAATGTTAAATTAATAATTGATCAAACGGACAATTAATCGGATAAATAAGCTAATAAAAGAGGAGAGGTATTTAATTCTTCTAAGTAACCCATGTGGGCGTCTAAGTGCTGATGTTTAATTATGAGTGGAAAATTATGGGGGGGAACAAGTGGGGGACAAAAACAAAAGAGAGAAAATAAAGGAAGAAAAAAGGGGGGGGAAGAAAGAAACAAAAAAGAAGAAGAAAAAGAGGGAAAGGAAGAAAGAGAAAGGAAAAGAAAGAGAATTTGTATACTCCCTCCCACCACCATTCATTCTCCTACGCCAATTTTTAGCCAAATGAAAGAATAGAGGGAGAGAGAAAAAAAAAGAGAAAGAAGAAGAAGGAGAATGAGAAATTAAAAAGGTATTTTTTTTCTTTCTTTGATCTATTATTAGATTATGGATTTTATGAGTACATATTTATGTATGTGCTTATTGAGATGATTTTAACTTGCATAAACATGAATCAAATGAGAGAAATCTAGAAATCAAATGAAGAACAAAATCTGGAAATTTTCATAAAAATTAGTTTACTACTTGATTTTGTAAAATCCATAACTCTTTCTGTATAATGAGTTAGGAGACGAGCCATATATCAAAAGAAAGTCCTGGAAGTAAGATAACCGTACAAACTGGAATCACCCAAAAATTCTTTGTAGATTTTTCGTGGTGACAGTTTGAGTGAAACTTGTCCAGAGGACTCGTAGTCCGAAAAATAAGTGTTCTTAAGCCTTATTGCGTGAGTTATAATTTTTAATCCGACCGTTGGATCGTTATAATTTTCAGATATGTTATACATATATAAGTTGAGTATATGTCCACAAATTTTGAACCGTTAAAGATTAACGTAAGATTTGTTATGAATTTAAGGAGGTGACTGATCCAGAAATTTTGATACGCCTTTCTCTCTATGTTTGAGTCAGAATTTGGCAAAAATTTCTTCTACAAAGTTGTAGAGAATTAAATTTTACATGGAAAGAACATAAGACCTGTATTTTTCTGATAAAAAGCTAATTATTATGAATTAATGAAATTTTTGAATATTGGAGTTTATGATTAATTTATCAGAAAAATTATTTGGGTTGAAATATTTTTACAGAATGCTTAGAATACCATCTTAGAATTTTTGTAAAATTTTGATGAATTATTGAAAAGCAAAAGTAATTATTGTATTTTTAAACTATTTATAGTTAGTTTGAAAATAGAAGAAATTCATAGAAAATTCTATGAATGATGAAAAATTATGAAACTTGGTGAAAAATGGTATAATATTGTTTTATAATTTTTGGACAGTTTTGGAAATTTTTTGAATAACAGAAATATTTATTATATTTTTAAGCTATTTATGGTTAGTTTAAAAATAGAGAAAATTCATAGGAAATTCTATGAATGGTGAAAAATTATGAATTTTGCTGAAAAAATATTATAATAATAAGATTAATATTGATGATGTTTTAATGATATAAAAGTATGTGAAGTTAGTATTTCTATTTTGAAGCTATTAAATGATAGTTTTTATAAATAGAAATAATTATAGAAAATTGTTGGATAATCTGAAAAATATGAAAATTATTTGGAAAGTTCAGAATCATATTTTTAAATATTTTAGAAGTATTAGTAAGCTCATGAGGTGTGGGAATGTAAATGCACTAGTAACGAATGATTTACGATAAAAACAAAAATAATATTTTTGTTAAAGTAAAAATTCTGATAATATCAGAATAATGGATTGTCATATATGAGGTTTTATATTTCTCAAGTTTTATTATTCACTTTTAAAGTTTTGGAATATGAATAATGACTTTATGTGATAAATAAAGACAACTTGATTGAATAATGAATTGTTAGTTGGTTTATATGTTATTCGAGGTAAATATGAATTGGTGTTGATCCCTACTTTTAATAGAATTTAAATTGTTTATAGTAAGGTATTGATTTGATTCTTACGTAAGAAGTCACTATGTATTTCATTAAATAATTGTCACAGTAGTTATTGCACAGTGATTCATATTATTGATTCTTACTCAGTCTTTCAATCAATAATTGTCACAGTAGTTATTGCACAGTGACTCATATTATTTGATATGATATAATTAAACCAGTTGGCAGTATTGTGAGTCTATGTTAATAATTATGAATAATTGTTAAAAGATTGAAGATGTGTAAATAATTGATGAATAAAAGGTGTTGATTAAAGATAAGTATGATATATGAGATGTTTGTTCAATTATTTTCTTTTTTTAAAAAAGTTTGGCAGCGGGGACTTACACACTCTACTTTTCCTAAAGTAGTATGGACCACAACTCTATTATTGAACAAATATTGTTAAAACGTGTACAAGTTGGTTTAATTTTCTCCGTGGGACCATAAATTCCACTACCATTATTATATACCTCATTTGATTATTTTGTCAAAACAACTGGTTGTTTACTAAATTTTTAGTATAAATAGGTTGTCCGGTTGAGCAACTAAACAGACACCATCACTACACAAAAAATATAGAATTCTTTTACTACAATATTGTGAGTATTTCTATTGAGTGTAATGTTACTCCAAGTGTAGCTAAGGAATGCAAGCATTGTTTAAGTTGATCAATTTCACAGAAAGCAGAATCAAGTCACATGCTAAGGTAAGGGATATCATTATTGTGGTAAGGGGGTATCATTTTTATGGTAAAAAGAATATCATTTTCTTTCATACTCCATATTATGGTAAGATATTATTATTCGTTTATTCAATTTATCATTAAATGGTGAAAAGTCCTGAAAGGATTAGAATATCCTTAATAGTTTGTGCTTCATCTATTATTATGTTATCAATTTGGACTCTGGATAATTAAGTTGAAAATCACTAAGATCTATGTTATCTTATTATTCTGATGATTTATGTTTATTCATTATATATATCATTGTCATTATTCTCATGCATATATTGTGTTGAAAGTCATCTATGGCCAGTAGTGCATAGATGGACTTGTTATGATTATGACGAGGGATTATTCGGTATAATCATGACCGTAATGTTACAAATGATGTGGTAAAAGTCATCTTTGGCCCGTAGTGCAAAGATGGATTGTTGATTATTAGTTTTACAATTGTATATCTTTGGCATGTAGTGCAAAGATGGACTGTTGATTATTGGTTTTACAGTTGTATATCTTTGGCCTGTAGTGTAAAGATAGACTGTTGATTATTAGTTTTACAGTTGTATATCTTTGGTCTGTAGTGCAAAAATGGACTGTTGATTATTGGTTTTACAGTTGTATATCTTTGGCCTGTAGTGTAAAAATAGACTGTTGGTTATTGGTTTTACAGTTGTATATCTTTGGCATGTAGTGCAAAGTTGGACTGTTGATTTACTTGATTATAAATATGAATTGTGATTTAATTATAATCTATGGTGGTTCAGGTGAAGATATGTGATGAGAGTTCTCTTTGTCTTGGGTATAACCAAGAACTGTTGATGAGTATTACAGGAATGAAATATTAACGATGGACTTTTAATCTAGAGGAGATAGTAGACATTATGTTCTACTTGATTCTTCTAATGGATTGTTGATTTCGCTGCTATTATGGTTGAAAACTTTTATCTTCTACCATATGTTCTAAATATCTGAATTATTTTGATAATTTAATTATCTTAAGTCATGATATTCTTTACTGGGCTATTTGTGCTCACCCTTTTACTTCACCACCCCTTTCAGGAAATAAAAGTGTAGCTGGGACTAGTAGAGATGACGTGGGTATACAGTGGAGTTTTAAATTAGTCGAAATCTTAATCAAATTATGAAACGGTGGGGCATAATAATTGTACATAGACTTTAAAAATGTGCGTGACATATTTTATACATCATTTAATATTTATATTTGGTGAATTAAATAGGGTGATGCAAAATAGATTTTGGAAGCGTCAAAATGCACTCCATTAGAATAAGAAGGACAAAAATCTTCTCGTATTTCTTTGGAGACTTGAAATATTTGCTGCTGTACTTTATATGGCATTGTAATAATTTGAGTATGAATATTGTCGTATTTTATACGTTACAATATTTGTATTAAAACTCACAGTATATGTGTCGTCGTATTTTGCACGACAGTTGTATAAATGAAGTTGTCAGTAGTGTATTTTCTGGCGACCCAAGATGGGAGGCGTATAACTATTTGGGGCGTCACAGCCGCCGTCCGACCGGCCTGGCCTGGCTCTGGCACGAGGGTCGTGTGTCGTGGGTCTAGGTCCTGTATATAATTTTTTAGACAAAATTTATTTAAATTGTTTAATTAAAATTTATTTAAAATTTATTTAATTCTATTATCAAAACTGTGTCGTTTTAAGGAAGCAGTATCTGTAAAGTTAAACGGGCGGCCTAAAACTACGTCGTTTTGTCGCGCCTTTTCTTTTAAGCCTAAAACTACGTAGTTTTGGTTCTGCTAATGCTTAAACTACGTCGTTTTAAGGGACCGAAAAGACGCGCCCATACTACATATAATCAAAACTACGTCGTTTTGACCAAATGGTGCCATCCATGCCTTTTCAGTGGCATGGCATGCCATGCCTTTTCAAGGGCTAAGTGCCCATCTGAAGGGTCACCAACCCCTCCTATAAATAGATAGGAGGGGGCAGCCTTCAAAATCATTCATTTGCTCAAGCATTTAAGCATATAAAGCATTCTAGTCTTTATTTCTTCATTAGTTTCTTTAGGTTTATTTAGAGAGAGAGTTAGAGCATTTCTTTTGGTTCGAAGAGTATACTTTTAGTAGTGCTGCTAAAGTGTACGGTGTCATTGTATCCTAGGAGACAAGTGCTATAAACTCTAAGCACCATACAGATGGCATAATTGTCTTAAGGACATAGTACCAAGTACTAGCCTTGACAAATATTTTTTCTACAGTTCTGGTTATTTGAGATAAGTCAATATATATATATACAGTCCGGATCCTGTCCGGACTCCCGGACAGGTTTAAAATCCGGATTTTTTTTTTTTTGCTTTTTTTTTAAACTACTAAAAAAATAAAAATAAATTATGGAACTTTTTTTTACATAAAACAGTGTTTTTGGTGTGATTTGGATACATACAACAAAAATATATCAGTATGAGACTTGATCAAATCTGTATATATATATATATATATATATATATATATATATATATATATATAATTCCTTTAAAGTTACTAACAATCAACTTCAACCAAAATTCCTAGCCACTGGCGGCCCGCATTTTGTGGATCAAACAGCAACATGTGCGTATAATTGAACACGGCGGGAGACAAAATCTTCCTTTGCCAACTCTCCGGCATGCCCATGGGCGAAAGCCTATAGGCCAAAAGACGATGGGCATTTTCCTCCCCTCTAAAGAATGTAGCAACAGTGATTGTTTCTGCAACCTGCTGGGACGACTACGACGACGTCGTCCCTGTCATGATCGTATCTTGGCCGTTGGATCAAATTTCAAAAGCGTATTCGAAACTTGATGATTTCTGGTGCAATAGGCGGGTGTTTGTTGAAAGTAATATTGTAGGGTGTAATTTTTATTGAAAAACTGAAAGAATTTTCTCTCTCTCTCTCTCTCTCTATATATATATATATATATATATATATATATAATCTCATCTTAAGTTATCAAATTGCAGAATGAACTTGTCAAAGGCTACTATTCAATACTATGTGTTTAAGATAATTATGCCCTCCGTATGGTGTTTAAAGTTGATAGCACTGTCTCGCAGGATACAATAACAACATATACTATAGTAGCACTCCAAATAGTATATCCAACGAACCAAAGAAAATGATTTGAAATTCTCTCTCAACTAACTATGAAATAATGACGACTATATGACTAGAATGCTTGATGATTTACTGATTTGAATGAATGAAATGGCTGCTCCTCCTATCTATTTTTAGGAGGGATTAGTGACCCTTTAGAAGGGACATAACCCCTTGAAAAGGCACCATTAAGCCAAAACGACTTAGTTTTAAGGCTTAGTAGAACAAAAACGACGTAGTTTAAAGCTTAACAAAAAAGGCGTGTCCGTTCAATTCAAAACGACGTAATTTTGCAGCGCCTGTTCAGGCAGATAGTCTTTCCCAAAACGACGCAATTTAGACGCATTCGTTCGGTAGGTAACGTTTCCCAAAACAGCACGGTATTGATAATAAATAATTAATAAGATAAAATAATTAATATACAAGGACCCAGACCCTCGAGCTAGGCCAGGTCAGCGGCGCGCGAGTTCGAACCAAGCCTTGGCTAGGTCCTCCCCCTTCCACAAAAGTGGGTTGCCCTCGTAGCCCAAACCTAAGAGCAACTTTCTTGTATATATATAAATATATTAAGTTTTTAGTTCTTAACTGATGTAAGACTTGACTTTCCACATATATTTATTATTATTTTTCATATTTAAGGATGGACTTTGGGAGTTAATATCTCATTCATTACTCTATAGATTTAAATTTTTAAATACTTAATTTAATATACTCATGAAGTAACATGAATTCACTTAAAATAATTATTAAAAACTACTCTAATTTTAACTCAAATTCTAACAGATATTATCTACCTGCCGCAATCTGTATCCATTCAATGACTTGCTGATAATTTTGGTTTCCCCTGCTGCTAAAAACATAATAATAATTAGTAGGAGTATTTTTATTTGTGTTTTAGCCTTGAGAGTTTAAATTTGTGACAGATATGATTTGTATGAGAGATATTGAAAAGTTTCTGAAAAAGGCAAGTGACATTATGGGTATTCAGTACTGTAATAATAAATAAAATACCTCTTTTCGTTTTTGTGGATGTATCTAAATTTAAAAAATTTCTATATTTAATTTTTTATTGTCTGTGTGTGATTCATAACATGAGCAATGAGACAATTAGCCGTGAAGTGAATACTACTCCAGGCTCCAGCTAGTAGTAATTATTTACACGAGTTGGGTATTTGTCTAGTTGTGTTCGACTATGATTTATTTGTGGAGTCTAACTAGGATTTTACTAGCGGTATCCTAAGCCAGTTAGGTTTTTGACACTTATATATTCTTTCATTTTAAGGATTGAATTGTGGTTTTTAATTTTATTTTAGTTAGACATAATGACAAAAAAAGTTCCGTGAAATTTATATTTTCTTACAATTTTATCTCCGCGGTCTTTTTTTTTCAGAAAAAATCTTTTAATTTTAATAATTAGTCAAAATATCTTTAATCAGAGGTGAATAATGATTAATTAAGGTTGAAGTGATATGACACATGCGTCTAATACATCTGGCAATATAATTAATTAACTATTAAGTCAATTCATATTAACTGGAACCAAATAAATTGGTTAACTATTTTTATTTATTTAAGTTGGGTAAGATTTGGAATCATATTTTTTAAAAAGGAAATATAGGTTCAGACCGGTTAACTATTTTTCGACCCAAGTTTCATTTTAAATTTAAATCAAAAGTTCTTTCCACTCCAAATTTATAAATTTTTTATTCAAAAAAATAATATTCAATGATTATTTATACACCCACCACCCCACCCCGCCTGACCCACCCCACCCACCCACCCACCCACCCACCCACCTCCTCAAAAAAAATAATATTTATTTATTATGTATACACCTCACCCCGCCCACCCTCCACCCTCCAAAAAAAAAAAATAATATTTACTGATTATGTATAAACCCTCACTCCCCCATCCGCAAAATAAAAAAAAATATTTAGTGATTATGTATACAACCCCACCCAAAAAAAATATTCAGTGATTATGTATATACTTCTACCCCCTAAAAAATATTGATTATGTATACATTCCTCGCCCAGCCCCCCAAAAAAAAAAAAAAAAAAAATGTTTAGTGATTATGTATACATGATATATCTAATAATGATTTATTTAATTGGATTATAATAAAGGTAAGTTTGAAATTTAAAATATAAGTCGACTTATATTTGAACTATAACTATATGGTTTCAATCCACACAACCAATATTAAAAATAGTTAATATGATTTTAGTTCTTAAATGAAACCATAATCATATTTTGTAAACCAAAACCAACACATAATCATATTTTGTAAACTAAAACCAACCCATAATCATATTTTGTCAGGTCTAACATCTAACAAAAATCTAAAATTTGGTTTAAAAAAAAGATTTTCATGAAGAAAAAGGAATTTAACTTTTTAAATAAAAATATATTAAAAATTAATAATTTAAAATTTAAAATTTAAAATTTTAATAATAATATAAAGAATATGAAAAACAAAATTACATAATAAACAAACTATTTACACATAAATTACAAGAATTCAAAATAAAATATATAAAATAAGATGAAATAAATTATAAAATGAAAACTACACTTGAACAAAAAAACTTGATGATTAAACAAAAACTTATTTAATAATTATCAACCTCAATTAACTACCCCTAACTTCATAATCCAGCTCACCTCCAACGGACATTGTAATTTGCATCTTTCCTTTATAAGCTAGACTATAATTAACGATGATAACCATGAAATTGGGGGTTCAAAGTCTCGTTGTAGTTGAAAACTGCAAATCTGTGCACTTAAATGTGCACGAAACCTCCCATCCTCTCCCACAATCTGACCATTTCATGACCAACTTATAAGTAGGTTTTTTACAATTTGAGTATTGTTTGTGTGACTTAGTATTTACTTATAAATTGACTTATATAAGTATTTTTTAAGAAATAAAAATTTATTACTTTTTAAAAAAATGACTTATAAGTTATTTTAAAATAAGTACGTTTGGTCAAATGTAAAGATTATTTTGCCCTTATTTTAGTAATATTTATGATTTGTTTTAACTTATAAATCATTTTAGCCAAACATATTTAATTTTTAACTTATAAGTCAAAATAATATCAAACACTTTTATTTATAAGTCACGATTTAAAATAACTTATAAATAATTTTAAATTTTAACTTTTAAGTAATTTTAAAAATGAATTTCCTGACGTATTCCGTGAAGAACATCCTGGCCTACCCCCAGAGCGTGAAATTGAATTTTGTATCGACCTTGAACCCGGTACAAAACCCATTTCCAAAGCTCCATATCGAATGGCTCCTATTGAACTTCAGGAGTTAAAGACCCAACTGCAGGAATTGTTAGACATTGGCTTTATTCCTTGGGGTGCTCCTGTTCTATTCGTGAAGAAGAAAGATGGGAGTATGCGACTTTATATTGATTATCGGGAGTTTAATCATGTCACCATCAAAAATAGATACCTATTGCCATGTATTGATGACCTGTTTGACCAGTTGTAAGGCGCCAAATTCTTTTCAAAGATTGATCTTCGTTAGGATATCACCAATTGAAGATTAGAATCGATGACATTCCAAAGACGGCTTCCAGAACTTCGATGCGGGCATTATGAATTCCTAGTCATGTCTTTTGGATTGACTAATGCTCCTGCTGCCTTTATGGATATGATGAACCGAGTATTAAAGGAATATTTGGATCACTTTGTGGTCGTCTTTATTGATGACATCCTTATTTATTCCAAAAGCCGTGAAGATCATGAGCAACACTTGAGACTGATACTCCAAAAGCTTCGTGAATATAAGTTTTATGCCAAGTTGAAGAAATGCGAGTTCGGCGAGGAAGTAGCATTCCTTGGGCACGTGGTATCAAGTCATGGAATATCATTGACTAAGAAAGATCGAAGCCATTCAATTTGGGAGCAACCTAAATCGGTTAATCAAGCACGTAGCTTTCTCGGCTTAGCTGGTTATTATCGGAGATTCGTAGAAGGGTTTTCTCGAATCGTAAGCTCGTTATAGAGGACGAGGAAGGGATGGATGTTATCAAAATGTATTAGAAATTTGTGACTTCAATGTGATATTCACATTTGTTTGGGCTGGATAGGAAGGAATAGTACATGATTCAAGAGTATTAACAGAAGTCGTCTTCGATCCTAGTTCCAGCTTTCCATTTCCCCCCTCAAAGTATGTATTACAATTTTTTATTTGATTATCATATTTGATTATTTATTTTAATAACTTGGGTTATATTTTGTTTTTATAATTGTAGATAAATATTATCTTTATGATGCTGCATATACAAACACTCGAGGCTTTTTAAAGTTTTAATTATTTTTTTAAGAAAAACGTTTTTTTTATTTTGGTGAGGGGGCCCCACTTGTGTGGATGATGTTTTGGATCAAAGGAAGTGTCCATAGGAATTTATAAAAAAATAGATTAATATTTTATTAAATTTTCTGCTTTAGTGTTCTAAGCATTTTCCTATAAATAGGGTGCTTAGGTTAGAATTTAAAATCACAATAGAAACTGAAATCTTCTCTCTCAATATTATCGAGCGTATTCTTATGAGTATTTTGATACTTTGAGTGTTGCTATACAGTGCAAGTTCCTTTAGCGTTATATCTGATATTCCAGCCAGAAGTACTATTCTTTTGAGGTAAGGGGTGTTATTATTATTATTTTTTAAAATGATATTATTTCTTTCAATATCATTATACCGGAATGTTGGTAAAAATTTTCTTGTGAAATTATTGTCTTTTTATGTCGGGATAACTATTCACGTATACGACACTATTCACGGAAAAATTATTTTTTTTCTTTTCTTCGTCTAAGTTGTTTATTATGATTACTAGCTTTGATTGTATCCATGTTTTGAACTTCATTCTTGAATTTTGCTCCACAATAGTTTGTTATGGAGTATTTTTGAACATGGATAAATCAAAGTACGAATCCGTAATATTTGTTCTTTTGTTTCACTGGATTCGTTTTCTTTAAAATATTTTTCATCATCGTCAGTCCTAAATGATGATATAACTGAATATCTTTGGCTTGTAGTGCAAAGATTAATGATTTTTTGATAAATATCTTTGGCCCGTAGTGCAAAGATGAACAGGTGTTGAGATGAACATGACCAACTGATGAATATCTTTGGCCTGTAGTGCAAAGATGAATATTTGATTAAAGATGTATACTCCCATCTTTCTTCTTCACAAATACAACAGGAGCACCCCAAGGAGAAGTACTAGGACGAATGAAACCGATGTCTAAAAATTCCTGCAGTTTGGTCTTTAACTCCTGAAGTTCAATAGGAGCCATTCGATCTGGGGCTTTGGAAATAAGTTTTGTACCGGGTTCAAGGTCGATACAAAATTCAATTTCATGCTCTGGGGGTAGGCCAGAAAGTTCTTCAGGGAATACGTCAGGAAATTTATTAACAATAGAAATATCATTCAAAACTGACGTATTTTTGTTTAGATCCGTGACATGAGCTAAGAAAGCTTGACATCCGTTTTTCAATAAACGAATAGCTTTATGGCTTGAGATGACAATGATTGATTTTAATGGTTTGGTTGCTTGAATTCGCATAATAGGTTGGTTAAGAATATGAAAGCTAATAACCTTACGAAAGCAATCAATTTTTGCATGATGAGTAGTTAACCAATCAATCCCTAAAATTACGTCAAATGCAAGTATTTTCAACGAAATAAGATCGACGGGTAATGTGAGGGTACCGATTTGAACCGAACAAGACTTATAAACAGTGGATGTAATGAAGGTTTCTCCCAACTGAGTTTCAACAGATAAGTCAAAGTCTAATTTCTCCGTAGTCAAATTTAAACGTTGAGCGCAAGTAGGAGAAATAAAAGAATGGGTAGAACCGGTATCAAATAAGGTATATATTTCGCTAGAGTTTATGATAAGCTTACCCGTGATGACCTCGTTCGGGTTCCTTGCTTTTTGGGAGGTCACAAAAAATGCTCTCCCTTGAACTACCGGTTTTGTCTTGTCTGGGACGGCCTTTGATGCCTCCATCCCAGCTGGACTTGTCTTTATTTTAAAAATGATAAAATACGTGGCTTAGCTGATGTTTGCAATAAAGCCAATCAGTTACACGAGATCGAGTATGAGTTCTGAGAAGAAAGTACGAAGTTGGAAAGCAACTATCGAGTTCGGAGAGGAAAGCGAGATCTAGGGGGAAGGCGTCGATCGAAGGAGATATTCCATGTAAAGGTCCTTTTCAACATCTATATCAGTGATTGAAGTGCAGAACATCATAACTAGGGCTTAATTGCAGACAACAAGTGCACAAAAATTAGGGCTTTTATTTGATACCTGGTATTGAGGTAAGTGTGAAGTTACTGTGCATCTGATATGACTTCATCACGATCTAGATCATTGTCAACCACTGGTGTAGGCAAGCGTATTTGTTATTGTGATGTACCAGCGCGTCAAGTAACAACACATAATGATTAAGCATAAAAGTTGATCTTCAATAGTCATGCTTGACCTATTTCCAAAAACAATGATAGCAAAAATATTAAGAAAAATATGTTTGTGATATAATGAAACTCACATAATGACCATATGTCAAGTTCAACAAATCATGATCCATCAAAACAAAATAAACACATATAATAAGTTACTAAATAAAAATATACCAAAAGTAACAAGTTCATACAAAATTTATGGCCAAAAATCAAAAAAATTAACCATTTGCACCTAAAATAAGTTTTGGCCATCAATCCATATAGAATATTAAAGTTTTAACTAAAATCATCCAATAGTAAATATTTAAGTAGACTAGAAATCCTAACTTTTGTGAAACCATTTCAACCTAAGCTTCATTCTCATCGTCTTCTAGGAGCATCCATTATTCCTTATAACTTGCACTCTCATAAAATATCTCAAATGCCATTTTGTGCAATGAATTTTGTGATCCCCACCCAAGACGATTTAATTTATCTTTGTACTCCTTCAAGGATGGTCCACTATTGTTATTCACAATGAGCTTTAAGGCTTTGCACATCTCTTCCTCTATTTCGGAGTTATTAGATTTTTTGTTGAATTCTTCGCTTTTTTCGTTGGTCTTTGTTCTTCAAAGTTGGGAGTGGAAGCATGTGATTGGGTACCCGGAGTTGATGAATTTGGAGGTGGGTTTGAGGACTCTTGAGCTTGAGTACTAAAAGGGATATCCTCGATACTAAGAATTTCCAAATTCTTATTTGGTTCAACGGTCCTATCCCTTTTAAAGCTAGGTCCCCAGCCATCAATCCCCGTAGCAGCAGCTCCATCATAGAGTTGAGTGTAAAATTGAAGAAAACTTAAAGGTGAAGTCCTTAAGGTGTCAACATGCTTATTTGCCTATATCCAAAAATCAGACCCAACATGTTATTCACATGTTTAATAATTTAACAAGCTTTTATGGTTAACTTAAAAAAGTAATTACTAACATTTGACTCTAGCTCCCATTCCTCATCCGTGAAGTTGAACGTGTTAGTTGTGGGATCATAATGATTTCTGATCTTTCTTTTTAGTTGACACCATGCAATATATTTTCCCTTTATATAATCACAACGATTTTTAATTTGCTTATGATTTACAATAAAATTGTGGGTGCTCTTTAGTATTTCTCCCACTTTTGACCATGTGTATGGCTTAAGACTATAGCCTAGCCTACCATTTTCTGTAACCTCACCAATACATGCTTCCAGAAAACTTTTCATTACATTTTTATTTTTCCAACTCACTCTTGATTTTCTTTTATTTTGAGTTTCACCCGATTGTTCCATGCTTAACACAAATAAAAGGATGAATTTAGATATTCTAATCCTAACAATAAACAAATCTACTATATACATATATACTTTTTGGGCCAATTGTCTCAATTTTATCATCAATAAAATAATTCAAATAGTATCAACATTGGACAGAAGATCTCAACCATGGCTAATATTACAAATTCTTAACACTGCTTTAAATAGCTTCTACATGATCTCAAAGCCTAAAGGAAAGCAAATGTCATATGACTACCATATTTTGGTATTGTGATTAGAAACTACTAATAATGATAGCCTTGTTTCAAGCTTCATTTGTTTTAACATGCAATGATTTCATTATTGCACCTAATCATAATGCTTGTATTGTTGTATGATCAAAATAGAAGTTCATTTAGAAAGGAACCAATAATAGGTAACTGAAAATGCAGAGTTTCTTTTCAAGGCACAACTTTTTTATCATATCAAAAAATCCAATTTACTACATTGGCCAAATTGGTGGCCTAAATAGATTTTTAAACAAGTTCATAGATTTCAAAGTTTGTAGCCATTATAGTCTCACACGAAAAGAAACAACAATTAGCAAAAAAAAAGGAAGAAACAACAAACACCCTCGAGTGCAGAACAAGTTCATAGATTTCAAAGTTTGTGGCCATTATATACAACCAATAAAACAACCAAAATGAACATGAATTTCAAACATTAATCACTTCTACCTCTAAAAAATCAACAATGCTTCTACTTTATACATTAATTAACCAAAAACCCACCACAATGAGCTATACCCAATTCAAAAAAGTGATAAAAATTCAATCTTTCATCGCCAAATTAACAAAAAACACTCTCCACAAACACCCATTTTGAAAAAATAAAATAAAAAATGGAATGCTAGTTACCTTCAACTAGAGAAAGATGAGGAAAAATAGTCATTGAATTAAAATCTATCCCTTTAGGCTTGTAATCACACCAAATGCGAACTTCAGTTAAATTCATAACTCAATTGAACACTAGACACAAATTATCACAGGAATAATGAACGATTCAACTTCAGTTAAATTCACAACTCAATTGTCCTAATTAAACAAAATAAAAATCGAAGAAACCTAACATAAGATCGTACAAATATATACCTTCAGATCGAAACATTCAAAATGTGGTGAAGAAACAAAATTTAGAAAGGCAAAAGAACAGAAATATACCTTTAGGTAAATAGCAGAGAAGAGATGGAGATGCGGATGGAGACACCGATGGAGATGCGGACGAAAGCGGCGCTAGAGATAGAAACGAGAGAAGCAAAACTATTTGGGTAAAACATGATTATTCAGCCCATTCAACCAATTTTTTTTCAAAGAATCGCTCAGATGTATTCAGCCCAATTCAAATTTCAAAAGTTATAAACAAACAGTCTGAATGGCTGAATCGCTCAGATTCAGAGCCATTCAGCCTTATTCAGACTGTATCAAACAGGCCCCTAATGCATCTAAATGGCTTGTACTCTGAATCGATCAGCCATTCTATTTTGAATAAAAATGATCTTAATGACTAAATCGA